>ML273058.1:6520-30691 GCA_005239495.1 Nicotiana undulata
ATATATATATATATATATATATATATATATATATATATATATTTAAAATGTTCTAAAAAGGTAAAGCCCAAACTCTACTTCTAACATGCAATGCACCTCGCCCACTTACCACTCAAACAAACAAACATATCAATCCCCTGACATATGGAAAAAACGACTTGAATTTCTAGATATAGCAGCAACTAGCTAGAGAAATGACATGAAGTCATGCAAATGCACCTAATTCTTCTTCTTTTAGAAATGGACGCGTGTGCCCTTAAACAGCTAGCCGTCTTTTAATGATACGCCATTTTAGATGATTTGTGTCTTTATTCATGCATTGACTCCGATCGTTAACTAGGAATTTAAAATATTAACAAATGAAGAAGATAAGAGGATTCAACATATATACTATGTATAAATATAAAAATGAATTTTGAACTTATCTACAGTGTAATTTTCTTTTTAAAAAAATGAGCACCAATTCACTCCGGGCAGGAATAGCTCCGATCCGGCCCTTCTCCCTTAGAGGCGAATTTAATGCAGATTCGGTAGGTTTAACTGAATTCTCTAAATTCTTCCTACTCGAGTTATACGTATATACAAAAGGTCATATATATATTTGTCTATATTTGTCTAGTTGATGATCTCTGTCTGATATTATTTCGGCTATTTTCTGCCGTTAATGTGTAAAACATTTTCCCATACATTGAGCAACCAATTTTTTTTTTGACTTTTTCTTAGTAGAGATAGAGGAGAGGGAGGAGCTATATGGCCTATGGGTTTTTGGGATTTGGAGCAGTTGGCTAAATTCATGGTATCGTAGTCATATTTATCACCTACTTTGTAGGCTTTTCATTTAGGAAAGTTTGAATCTGGCGTTTGTGCGTTAAAAGGTGATATTGTTGGTTTGTAGTTGTGTCACTGCTGGTTTCATCCACAAAATGTAAGATTTGTTAAAATTCTTGATGGAGGTGAAGACAATTAAAAATGTCACACCTACATTTTTAATTCTTAAAGGGGTCTTTCTATACAACTAGTTTTACGTGTGATCAACCAATCAATAATGCATGGAATCCTCTGGACATATAGAACTAAATATTTTATGGGTAGACATTCACCTCATCAATTAACTTTTATAATGAAAAAGTCACTCAACTTTATAGTATACTTATTAATTAGTATCACATAAAAGTCACTCAACTTTATATGCGTATCATAGAAAATATTTCATTTATTTTCTCCCCCTAACTTTCTTAGCAAAACTAAGTAACTTTTTCGTTACAAAAGATAATTTTGTAATACTTTAGTAAATTTGAGTAATTATTTCGTTACAAAAAGTAGTCAGTGACTTTAGTGCAACAACGTAATAAGTTAAACGATCATATATAGAGCCTTTGTAATGGCTACTAGTCTGGTTGCTTTGACTTTGCTGTCTAGATTGCATCAAAGAGTTCCTAGACCACATATTGTGATCGATCATATAAAGCAGGAGTGTAAATATCCTTTTTCTGATAAGAGTTTGGATATAATTGAACTATACAATTAGTAGACAATAGTTCTATATATTTATAGCAGTTTTTATGTGACTTGCCTAAGTCCTGGGGAGCCCTACCTGGTATGCTAGCAAGTTTTGGATTTATACTGTATTTAATTTGTTTATGGTGCTAATAGGAATTTTTCTTTTTCAATTCACTCAAAAAAAGTGATCATACATGAAATTGATCCCCATGTATGTCTAACTATTTGTAGAATCATTTATGCTCACAGTACATAACAAGAAAAAGGGAGGGAGGCCAAAAACTTACAATGAATATGATGTTTATACCAAATGATACTAATTTATCATGGTTTATGGTGAAATTGCCTATAATTTAACAAGCGTAGTATATGTGAAGACACGTGTCATATATTTAGTAGATTGGCGTAAAAATTGGATATAAATACTATTTACTAAAAATGGAGAGGGGTTTGAATATTTCAGCTCTTTTTTGTATTCAATTGAATTCATCCAATAATCCGAATTTGCCATCAAAACAGAAAAACACCGAATTCATTGATATTGTCCATAAATAGGGAGATGAGATTGCCACCTCTAGGATGTATTAGCCCGAAAAAGAGATCGAAAAGGGAAGCGCTTATGAAATGCTTCATAATTCAGATTTTGTTGGATTTCTGGCAAAAGCAATTGGTCAAAGGAGAAAAGGTAATTCAAGAAGGTGCTTAAAAAAGTAGTAATTAGCTAGCATTTCTGTGAGCCGTGTTTTAACAATATCCATTGAAATTGTATGTAGTATATACCTATTAGAATTCAAAATAGAATCATATTCTAATACAATAATAATTTTAGACTTTTTTGAACATTAGAAAAAAGGACTCTGTGCTATCTATTTGATTGACCTCTTACTCCAACAGATAACAAATTAGGAAAAAAAATCTTGAAGCCGTTGTAGATTTGTCACAAAGGGATATGTTCTTCCCTTGCGTGAGAATCTTGACTAAGGAAAATATCATAGTTGTGACCGGAACTCGAATAAACACGGATTCTTGACCAACTTTCTAATAATTATAAAACACTGCGTCTAATATATTATTTTTATTTTCCCTTATTTTTTTCTTTTGGGAAACACTAATTGATATTCTTCTCTATATATACCTATGGTAGCGTGAAATAATTACATGTAAATAGTTTTGTGTACTGTCGAAATGGGGTATGCCCGATTTAGTGAGTTCGATGAGCTAACTCGAAGGCAAGCTCATGATAGGACTAATTCAAGATCGATGGCAAAGTACGAAGCTCGAATATCGAAGTAGCGCTGAAGATCGAGATCAAGCGTGATCAACATCGATTAACGGAATAGCGAAATATCGATAATCGACCAAAGATCTCGACGGAAATCTCGGAAGAAATTAAACTGCTAATGGTTATTGAGATCAATCATGTGATTTATTTCCGAAATTAGAGTTATGTCTTATTAAGGATTCCTCTACTATATAAAGAGGGACCCTATTCATTTGTAAAGATATACGTTCACTGAGAAATAATATACATGTTGCTCTCCATTTACTTACTTTACATTGTTGTTCTTACTGTTCTTAATATTTGATCTCGAGGTTGTTCTTAGTCGAGGTCGACACATTGTTACAACACTGGTTTGATTTACTTTAATCGGTCAACTCATTTATTTAATTCGTCAATTATCAATTGGTATTGAATCGGATCACGTATCCTTAAAATCACAATATAAGTTTAATTGTTACTCGTATTTCGAGGTAAACGGTTTGGCGGCCATCGTGGCACTATGGATAATAATGATTGTTCAGTGCTAATTCTGGTAAAACACACTATTTTACACTTGTTCTTGTCAAGAATTTTTGTTTTCAGGTTGAGTCATGTCAAACTCACAAAACACACTACACACGGCGACAATGGCCTCGGACTTCACGGGGAAAACAAGAATGTTATTGCTCCAGGAGTCGAAGTGCCACATGCTGATCTTGGAGGAGCACCGCCCGTCAACCCGGTCGACGTCAACTCGCATGTTGCTCTGAATGCGAACATAGGTGCAGATCCCGAGGAAAGTGTACGCAGAGAATGTCGAACTGACGGCCGAGGTACACAGGGCAGAGAAGGCGAAGGAGTCAGTCTCCAAGTAATATTCGAAATGCTTCAAGCTCAACAAACCGCCATTGCTCAGTTACAAAATCAGCACAGAGCTCCGAGTAGGGTCGAGTAGAAGACTACTCGCCGTATCGAGCCAGTGCCGGAAAGATCGGGTGAGAACACCTCGGCAATCAATCCTGCTATAATGAGGATGCTCGAGGGGCTCACTAAGAGAATTGAATCAGGAGAGAAGAAAATTGAGGCCAACGATAAGAAGGTGGAGACTTACAACTCGCGAGTTGACCAGATACCGGGGGCACCACCAATCTTGAAAGGAATGGATTCGAAGAGGTTTGTGCAAAAACTGTATCCTCTGAGTGCGGCTCCAAAGCTCATTCCAAAGAAGTTCTGAATGCCTGACATACCCAAATACAACGGGACCTCTGACCGCAACGATCACGTTACCTCTTACATGTGCGCCATTAAGGGTAATGATTTGGAGGATGACGAAATCGAGTCTGTATTGCTGAAAAAAATTGGAGAGACCCTGTCGAAGGGTGCTATGATTTGGTATCACAACTTGCTGCCAAATTCCATCGATTCATTCGCCATGTTTGCGGATTCTTTCGTAAAAGCACACGTCGGGGCCATAAAGGTTACAACAAGAAAATCATACCTCTTCAAAGTGAGACAGAGGGATAACGAGATGCTGAGGGAGTTCGTATCTTGATTCTAAATGGAACGCATGGAGTTGCCACCAGTCATAGATGATTGGGCTATTCAGGCTTTCACCTAAGAATTGAATGAACGGAGTTCGATAGCATCACGTCAGTTGAAACAATACTTGATCGAGTACCCAGCTGTGACTTGGGCAGATGTTCACAACCGATATCAGTCAAAGATCAGGGTCGAAGACGACCAGTTGGTAGCCCCTTCCGGTTCAGTACATCCAAACAGGTTGACAGGTAAAAACCAGAGGGACGTCGATAGAGAACCAAGGATGAATAAAGATCGGTACCAGCCATATATTTCAGGTCGAAGGAATAACGGTCCGGGACGCAATTCCACCCGGAACGGTCGAAGAAATGATCGAGGGAAAAATTCTCGCGGACTTATGAGTAAAACTAGCTTGACAAATATGCAGATCCCACAGAAGCACCATGGCTATCGGAGTACAATTTCAGCGTCGATGCATCAGGGATTGTATCGGCTATCGGAAGGATCAAAGACACTAGGTGTCCTATACCTATACAGACCGATCCTTCTCAAAGGAACCCAAATTTAATGTGTAAGTATCATGGCACACATGGCCATAGGACCGAAGACTGCAGGCAGCTGAGGGAGGAGGTAGCTCGACTATTCAACGAAGGTCATCTCCGAGAGTTCCTCAGTGATCGAGCTAAAAATCACTCCAGAGAAAGAAACGCCAACAGAAAAAACGAACAAGAAGAGCCTCAACATGTCATTCACATGATCGTCGGCGGGGTCGACGTCCCACAAAGACCTATATTCAAACGCACTAAGGTGTCTATCACCAGAGAGAAACGGACTCGAGACTATGTGCCTGAAGGCACTTTATTATTCAATGATGAAGAAGCGAAAGGCATTTCTCAGTCGCACAACGACGCCCTGGTAATTTCTATTTTGTTGAATAAAATTCAAGTTAAACGTGTTCTAGTGGATCCAAGTAGCTCAGCAAACATCATCAGATCGAGGGTCGTAGAGAAACTCGGCCTGCAGGACCAAATTGTACCTACATCTCGAGTCCTAAACGACTTCAACATGGCTAGTGAAACAACTAAGTGGTAGATAATCCTACCAGTAAACGTGGCCGGAACCATCCAAGATACAAAATTATATGTCATCGAAGGTGACATGAGATATAATGCACTGCTCGGAAGGCCTTGGATCCATAACATGAGGGCAGTACCGTCGACCCTTCACCAAATGATGAAGTCCCCGACGACGGATGGTGTGAAAACGGTTTACGGGGAACAACATGCTGCAAAGGAAATGTTTGTGGTCGATGAGGTAACGCAGATATCAACACCGTCGACTTCAAAATAATCGAGCACCAAAGATAAGCAGGCGGCCAAATAGCAATCACCGCCCCCAGCCTCGACCGAATCGGAGAATAGTTAGTAGACGAAGAAGAAGAAGAATAAGAGGATTTTCTAACTCTTCAAACTTTTGTTGTTCCCTAAGAATCAGATGAAACCAAGTCAACAGTCGAAGAGCTGGAACAGGTGATACTGATCGAGTACCTAACTGAACGAAACGTATACCTGGGAATGGGGTTAACCCCCGAACTCAGGAAAAACCTCATTCAATTTCTTATTGATAATATGGACTGTTTTGCATGGTCCCATTTAGACATGACAAGAATTCCACCGGAGATAACGATGCATCGACTGAACCTGGATCTCACGTTCAGGCCGATAAACAAAAAGAGAAGGCCCCAGTCCGAGGTAAAGCATGCCTTCATAAAGGACGAGGTAACCAAACTTCTCAAAATAGGATCCATTCGGGAGGTAAAATACCCCGAGTGGTTAGCTAATGTAGTCGTAGTCCCCAAAAAGGGGAACAAACTTAAGATGTGTGTAGACTATAAGGACTTGAACAAAGCATGTCCGAAAGACTCTTTTCCATTGCCTAACATAGACCGCATGATCGATGCCACGGACGGCCACGAGATCCTTACTTTTCTCGACGCCTATTTTGGGTACAACCAAATCCAAATGGACCCAGAAGACCAAGAAAAGACTTCTTTTATCACTAAGTATGGGACCTATTGTTATAATGTAATGCCCTTCGGGCTAAAAAATGCAGGAGCTACATATCAACGCCTAGTTAACAAAATGTTCAAAGAACAAATAGGTAAATCAATGGAAGTTTACATTGATGACATGTTAGTTAAGTCCCTACGCAGAGGACAATTTGGCTCATTTGCAGGAAACATTCAAAATCTTGAGTAAGTACAACATGAAGCTCAACCCCGAGAAATGTGCTTTCGGGGTCGGTTCAGGCTAATTCCTCGGCTTCATGGTATCAAATCGGGGAATCGAAATCAACCCCGATAAGATCAAGGTCGTCGAGGACATCACCATCGTAGATAGTGTAAAAGTCGAACAAAGGATAACCGGACGGATAGTTGCCTTGGGTCGGTTCATCTCGAGGTCATCAGATCAGAGCCACAGGTTTTTCTCCTTACTCAAAAAGAAAAATAATTTCGCATGGACCCCGGAATGTCCACATGCATTGGAAGAATTTAAGCGATATTTATCGATCCCACCTCTGCTTCACACTCCGAAGGAAGATGAGAAACTTTACTTATACTTGGAAGTATCCGAAATTGCGGTAAGTGGTGTCCTAGTTCGAGAAGATCAAGGTACGCAGTTTCATGTTTATTACATAAGTCGAACCTTAGGAGATGCTGAAACTAGGTATCCACACTTAGAGAAATTGGCACTTGCACTAATAAGCGCCTCTAGCAAGTTAAAGCCATATTTCCAATGTCACCCCATATGTGTGATAACTACTTACCTACTCCGTAATGTTTTGCACAAACCTGAGTTATCGGGCCGATTGGACAAATGAGCCGTCAAACTCAGCGGGTACGATATTGAATATCAAACCCAAACGACCATCAAGTCTCAAATTTTGGCAGACTTTGTGGCCGATTTCACGCCAACTCTCATACCTGAAGTGGAAAAGGAACTTTTACTAAAATTAGGTACATCATCAGGGGTGTGGACCCTCTTCACAGATGGTGCCTCGAATAAGAAAGGGTCCGGAGTCTACATTGTTTTGAATCCACCCACGGGTAGCATTATTAAACAATACATTAAAACTTCAAAATTGACTAACAACGAGGTCGAGTATGAGGCCATGATTGCAGGTCTCGAGCTAGCTAGAATCTTGGGAGTAGAAGTCGTTGAAGATAAGTGTGACACTCTACTAGTAGCGATCCAGGGAAACAGAACATTTGAAGTTCAAGAGGATATGATGCAAATGTACTTAGACAAATTGCAGGTAACCTTGCACCGTTTTAAAGAATGGACTCTACAACATATACCTCGAGAACAAAACACCGAGGCCGATGCAATTGCCAATTTGGGGTCATCGGTCGAAGAAGATGAGGTCAGCTCGGGGATTATCGTCCGACTCTCGAGGTCTGTGATCGAGGAAGGGCATGCCGAAATAAATTCTACGAGCTTAACATGGGACTGGAGAAATAAATACATTGAGTACTTGAAGAGTGGAAAGCTCCCATACTAAATAATCGAGGGCTTTACGAACTAAGCCGCTCGTTTCACATTAGATGAAGACGGAACATTATACAGAAGGTCGTTCGATGTTCCATTGGCAGTATGCTTAGGACCATGAGATATTGACTATGTTCTGGGGGAAATCCATGAAGGCACTTGTGGGAACGATTCTGGTGCCGAGTCACTAGTTTGAAAGGTCGTCATAGCAGGATATTACTGGGATAGCATGGAAAAAAACTCTAAGGAGTTCAATCAAAGATGCGATAAATATCAAAGGTTTGCACCGATGATCTACCAGTCCGGCGAACAACTTCACTTGGTCTTATCCCTATAACCATTCATGAAATGGGGAATGGACATCGTCGTCCCTATGCCATCTGCCTAAGGTAAAGCTAAGTTCATTTTATTTATGACTGGCTATTTTTCTAAATGGGTTAAAGCACATGCCTTCGAAAATTTTAGGGAGAAAGAAGTTATAGATTTCATATGGGATCACATCGCATGTCGATTTGGGATACCCGCAGAAATAGTATGTGACAATGGTAAATAGTTCATCGGCAGCAAAGTAACAAAATTCCTCAAGGATCATAAAATAAAGAGGATACTATCAACACCGTGTCACCCTAGTGAGAACGGACAGGCCGAATCAACGAACAAGACTATCATCCAAAACTTGAAGAAAAGGGTAAACGATGTTAAAGGGAAATAGAGGAAAATATTATCCGAGGTCTGGTGGGCATATAGGACAACGTCGAAGTCCAGTACAGGAGCAACTCCATTTTCCTAAGTATATGGCTCCGAAGCCTTGATACGGTCGAAGTTGGAGAGCCCAGCGCCGGGTTTCGACATGCAACAGAGGAATCGAATCACGAGGCCAAGAATACCAGCCTCGAGTTGTTAGATGAAAAAAGAGAAGTTGCACTCGTTCGAATGGCTGCAAAAAAACAACGAATCGAAAGGTACTACAACAAGAGAACCAACCTTCGCCACTTCAGAGTCGGGGACTTAGTCTTAAGAAAAGTCACCATCAATACTCGAGATCTTAATGAAGGGAAACTCGACCCTAATTGGGAAGGACCGTACCAAATTCTCGACATAGTCGAGAAAAGATCTTACAAACTCGGAACGTTGAGCGGCTAACCACTACCGAATAACTGGAACATATCACTTCTCAAGCGATACTATTGTTAAGGTGTGAATTTCTTCTTTCTTTCGTTTATATACATATTTAGAACTAACTCATTGCAGGAGTCCGACCAAAGACATCGAGACCTCAGGTATTAAAGTACGCATTGCACTCTTTTTCCCTTAGATCGGGTTTTATCCCAAATGGGTTTTTCCGGTAAGGTTTTTAACGAGGCAACAATTATTTTCTACTTGAGGGAAATTCAATAGTATCCAAGGCTTCTTTACAATCATCCTCAAATACTGGGGGCGTCAACCTCGGATGTTATGTGTTCGAGAAATGTACCTCGTGTCAATGGGCCTCGATAGGAAAAACTTTGTAATGGGCCAAACGGTCGAATGAACCGTCTCCATATAGATTATCCGACTCCTGACAACAAGACATGTATGCATGTATAAATTATTCAAAGAAGCATTCTTTCTTTATCGAACATCTGGTGTCTCGAAGCAAATTCTCTATTATGCAAATCCCATACTTACGATTCTGCTCCATTATGCAAAACTCATACTTATGATATTGAGAAAACTGGCTCAAGAGCCAAGTGCATACATACTTCGAACACTCAAGGATTGCATACTCGAGTTACCTAAATTCTAAGTCACAAGACCTCAAAGAGGTACCCCTTAACACATAGGCCAAGGCCATTATACTCGGAGACTAACATTTCGAATAAGTTCGAAATGTTATCAGGAAATAAGTCTAAGAGACATACCCAAAGGCTACGACCACATTAAAGGCTACGACCATATTAAAGGCTACGACCATATTAAAGGCTACGACCAAATTAAAGGCTACGGCCAAAATAACGCCGCTCGGAGACGTCCGAGTTCCGCAATAAACAAAAGGCCTTCAAATACTTTGAAAAACCGGTTAAAAGGCTACCCTTGGCAAAGCAATTAGAAAAGGGATTCGATAAAATCAGCCTTCGAACAACCCAAACGCTTCGAGAATATCAGCCTTCGATAAACCTCAAGAGGTATCAAACTATCTTAACACAAACACATTAAGGCACAAAAAGAAAAATGGGGTTACGATCATTAGACCCTCAAACAACCCAATGGGTATAAAAAACATATGCTAAGGCATAGAGAAATTTTCACCAAGTCTTTTAAGCCGAAAAGGGGAAATAATAATGGCCATTTTCAGAGGCCAAATCGGCCCAATCAAAAGAGCCCAAGGGCCAAAACATTTAGAGTTCGAGACCTTGTTCTCACTCAATTTGGACCTAAGGGTTTGCTATTCTGAGCTCAAATAAAGTCAATTATAGCTCGAATATTCATCATAAAACCCTAATGGGTATATTGGTGTAAGCTCAAAACTTACCCATCATTTGATAAAAACTTAAGGGTTTGCTTTATTCTAAGTTCAAAATTCACTCGAACTTGGTAATAAAAATAATACATCTATGGATCTGACAAAATTCACTCGACCTTGTTCTCACTCAATTTGGACCTAAGGGACTTACCCTTGTCTAACTAAAAGAAAAACCTAAGGGTTTACTCTGAATTTGAACCAAGGTTCACTCGACTAATAGGAATTTTCACAAAATAAAGGCAGATAACGCATTCAAACTGGAAATCTATGGAAGCATTCTGAAATAAGTTTTCTATTATATATGTTGAAGGATATATACAAGAGACCGATCAAGGTCTTACAAAAAGAAAAAAGAAACAAAAATCTAACTATGGTCGGGGCCGACCTCCCCTTCGGGAGCAGCTCCCACGGGAGCATATTCTTCTGCAGGCCCCTCTTTGGATCCGCCTCGGCTTCCCTCTTCATCATCATCTTCATCATTAGAGGAGGCAAGCTGCTTGGCTTCAGCTTTGAGCACTTTGGACTGAGCGATTTCCTCAGAGAGGTAAAAATCTCGAGCATGTATTTCCTCAAAGGTTTCCCTCCGGGATTGGCACTTTGTCAGGTCATTTCTCCATTGATCCTGGTCGGAAGCCTCCCTTAGATACGTTTGAGCAGCCTCAGCGTCGGCTCGGTACATGGAAAATGGACTTGTCCGCCATGACCTTGGTCCTCTCGATCTTTGCCTTGGCCTCAACAAGCCCGACTTCGAGTTCCTCGACCCTCTTGGCCTGGGCCGAGCTTTTCTCCTTAATGCTTCGAAGTTGGTCCTCAACTGAGGATAGTATAGCCAAGGTAGTCTCCTTTTCCGCAGCCAGGCGGTCCATGCTCCCTTTCCACCGATCACAATCGGCCTTGACCTGATTGACCTCTACCCGGAGCAGCTCGATCCTTTCTACCTTCTGCTGTAGCTGAGATAGCGAAGTGTTAGCCTCCACGGTTGAGTTGATTCCATACATTATCAAAAGGATGGTTACCTGCTTATCTAATTCGACCTCCTCTTCGCGATCCCTAGCCAAGTCAGCTTGAAGGTCCTTTATGACCTCGTCCTTTTGGCCACAAAGCAACTTCAGAGCGTTCCTCTCTTTCAAGATCTTCTAGAGTTCGGTCTCACACTGGCTAAGGTCAGCTTGAAATATATCAGAGGCATTTACAAGTTAGAAAACACAAGTTAGATTTATAAAGAAAAAGGCGAAGGGAAAAGACCAACAACAACTGATGCTTACCCGAGAAAAGAGACGGTTGGGATTCCCCTATAAGGATCGAAGCATCGCTGATGTCGGAAGGCTCATCGACCCCAATAAAGCAATCCCGGAAGGGCTCACCTACTCTAGAGCCTCCGCCAATCTCGGGAGTCTTCAACTCTTGGGCCTCCTTTATTGCCTCTTCGGAAAAAGCCGGCAGCGAAGGTAGTTGACATGTTGTCATGGCCCTGAGCAAGTCGCTCGGGGCGCTCTGATCGACCTTCTGAGTCTCGAAACCGGCCCCGTCCGATGTAGAAGTTGTTGGTCAAGAAATAATCTCAAACTCTAGAGACTCGGAATCCATGCCCAAATTTTTCTTCAAAGCCTCCTCAATACGAGGCTTCATTGCAGCAAACGGCAGCTCGGAAGGTGTGGCGTCTGCGACGGCTTTCCTGGGATGGACCGTCAGCGCCGGAATATCTTCTTCTTCCTCATCTTCATCTCTCAATTTTTGGACCGAGTCCGCTGAGAGAGAAGCCATTTTTCTCCTTACCCTTTGAGGTTTTGGGCTTTTGGGCCTCGGACTGCGAGGTACTTTTTCTCTTCTTGTCCTTTTCCGGCTTCGGAGCCGGGGAATTGGTTTCTTCTCCTCCAATTGAGGGCCTCCGAATGGCATCCTTGGTCAAGCCTACGTGGAAGAAATTTAGCAATGAACGAAGTACGAAGTTTCTGCAAAATATGTAGGGAGAGATCCTTACCATGGTTCTTAGCCTTCCACCTGCCCTTTGCCAAATCACGCCATGCTCATTCAGCGTGAGTAGAAGTAGAGGCTAGCTTTCGGACCCAATCTTCGAGATCGGACACCGCTTGAGGCATCCAAGGGACAGCTGCATGTCAGAGGGAAACATTAGGCAAATTTAAAAGAGACACAAAGAACAGGATATGAAGAATCACATACGATCGAGGTTCTATTCCTCAGGAAACGACATCTTCCCCTTCAGTATTATATCACAGGTCCTCACCCGTACGAAGTGGCTCATCCAACCTCGATATTTATCCTCGTCGATGCTCGAAAATAAGTCCTTTGTTTCCCGACGTTGGAGCTTAATCAGTCCTCGATAGAGTCAGGGCTGGTATAATTGCATAAGGTGGTTCAGAGTAAACTCCAACCCCTCGGCCTCGTTGGAGAAAAAGCGCAGCATGATTACTATGCGCCATAGTTAAGGGTGGATTTGACCGAGGGTGACCTCGTACCTATTGCAGAAGTCGAGGATCACAGGGTCGATGGGACCCAATGTGAAGGGGTAAGTGTAAACACTTAGGAACCCCTTCACGTGTGTAGTGATGCTCTCCTCGGGAGCAGGAATGTGCACCACTACCTCAGATACCCAGTTACAGTACCTCTTCATGGCCTCGATATGGCTTTTCGTTATCGAACACATGTATATTGACACATGTTCGCATCGGCCCGGTACCGATGAAGGTTTCTCGACTTTGAAGTCGGATTTTAGAATGCACGGGCCAGGAACATACTCATGGGGGGCCGGTTCTATCGACGTTTTATACTCGGCCGGCCGGGAGGAGGAAGATTAAGCCTTCTCCTTCTGCGGCACAGTCTTAGAGGTTTTCACCATTTGCGTAAGTGAAGAAAGTTGAAGGTAAGTATAAAGTTGGTGGTTCCGGTGATATCAGCGGTGGCGTAACAGGCGGCGATAGAAAGAAGATGAGAAGCTTATAAAGACTTGAGAAAAGGGTTTGGAAGTAAAGTTTGATTTAATAAAGGAGGTGGTATTTATAGTCTTATGGCGAAGGTTCGGTGGCGTTAGTGGCCGACCGCTGGCTGACATGCATTGATGATTTGGGGAACCGAACCGAAGGGACTTTTCGATCACATCCATCGCTTATGTCATGAAGACGACGTCATGATCGAGGTTTCAGGGAATCGAGGCTCAAATCGTTTCTTATCATTTTATTCTAAGAAACGCGGGGACTATCTGTGTACGGTCGAAAATGGGTATGCCCGATTTCATGGGTTCCATGAGCTGACTCGAAGGCAAGCTTATGATAGGATTGATTCGAGATCGATGGCAAAGTACGAAGCTCGAAGATTGAAGTACCCGCTAAGGATCGAGATAAGGCGTGACCAACGTCGAGTAACAGAACAGCGAGATATCAGTAATCGACCAAAAATCTCGATGAAAATCTCGGAAGAAATTAAACTGCTAACGGTTAGAGGGACCCTATTCCCATGATTTATTTCCGAAATTAGAGTTATGCTTTATTTATGATTCCTTTACTATAAAGAGGGACCCTATTCATTCGTAAAGATATATGTTTACTGAGAAATAATATACACATTGCTCTCTATTTACTTACTTTACATTGTTGTTCTTACTGTTCTTAATACTTGATCTCGAGGCTTTTCTTAGTCGAGGTCGACACATTGTTACAATACTGGTTTGATTTACTTTAATTGTTCAACTCATTTATTTAATTCGTCATTTATCAATTGGTATTGAATCGGATCACGTATCTTTAAAACCACAATAAAATTTTAATTGTTACTCGTATTTCGAGGTAAACAAGTTTCCAAGTAAAATTTTGGGGATTTTACCCGTAGTTCTACAAGTCATCGAGTAATCCAATGCATTAATCGAGATACTTAAGTTGATCCAAATACTAGATTATTGAGAAAAATCCCAGTTCTATGCGTGCTTCAAAAAACACTACTATTATTTGAAGAAATTAAAGATATTATGCTCTCAATTTAATTTCTAAACTTGTGATTAAAGTTGCTATGAAATTTTCTAGTTTAAATCTACAACTTTAGATTAGGCAAGTTCAATTAAACTCGTTTTTACTATCTTAATAGTAATTGCAGATGCATAAAACTCATTCTAATGAACAATACAGTTTGGGGTTGTTTGATTCGAAATTTGCGGACTAACTATATGGAGATTATAACTCAAGAATTGTTATAAGAAGATCAATACTACTAGTTTAGCTGATATTAATATTCGTGTATGTCATTACATATTGTATAAGTAATACTTATTTTAAATAACAATTTATACAGATATTAATTATGCCAAAAAAAATACTTATATAGTACCGGTTTGGATTCATGCAGGGGCGATCGACTATCGAAGCTATTCATCTTGTTAGGAGATTGGTGGAGCAGTATAGGGAGAGGAAGAGGAACTTACATAAGGTGTTACATCGACTTAGAAAAAGCCCACAACAAAACCCCAAGGGAGGTTTAGAGGAGATGTTTGGAGGCTAGAGGTGTACCTGTGGCGATTAAGCACATGAATGATGGAGCCAGTGAGGACAGTGGGGGAGAGTCCAGGCACTTCAAAGTCATGTTGGGACTGCACCAAGGATCAGCTCTCAACCCGTTCTTATTTTCCTTGGTGATGGATAAGTTGACGGGACACATACAATGTGGGGTGCCTTGGTGCATGTTATTTGCAGATGGCATAGTCCTCATTGATGAGACGAGAGGCGGTGTTAACGCTAGGCTGGAGGTTTGGAGGCAAACCTAGTGTCTAAAGGTTTCAAGTTGAGCAAGACTAAGACAAAGTACTTAAAGTTCAAGTTTACTGATATGACACATGAAGCTGACATCAAAGTGAGGCTGGATACATAAGTCATACCCAAGAGAGAGAGTTTCAAGTATCTTGGATTTCAAATACAAGGTAACGTGGAGATTGATGAGGATGTCACATATCGTATTGGAGCGAGATGGATGAAATAGAGGCTCGCATCCAACGTCTTATGTGATAAAAAAGTGGCGTTGAGACTTAAAGTTAAGTTCTATAGTGGTTATTAGACTAACTATGGCCTGTTAAGACTTCATATGTTTAAAAGATGAAAGTAGCGAAAAGGTGAAATACATAAGTTACCCCTTGAACTATGGACCAAATCTCTGTTACACACTTTCTGACATCGAAAATCATCTTACACACTCATTCTTTCTAAAGTGTGCCTAAGACACACCACTTTTTTCATGATCAATTTTTCAAAACATGTGTATTATCATGCACCAATAAGGTCGTGACAGGTGTCCTCTCAAATATAAAAAAGAAAAGAAAATATTTATCATATTTAAAAGAAAAAACATAAAAACAAAACCCTTACCCTGTTATGAACCCGAATCCACAACACAAAGTAAGCGAGGGAAATGATAGGTTTAATTCATGAACTCAAAGAGTTATTCATTACAATAACATAAACTAGAACTAAGACGGAGATTGAGAGAAGAAGGATACAGAGAGCCAAGGAAGAACAGAAAGAGATAATCTAGAGGGACAAGCCAGAAGAACGGAGACAGAGGGAAACAGAGTTCTCGACAATATGCATAATTCCAAAATCACCAACCACTGCTCTTTTTAATAAAATTGTTCCTGGGCTCGTTACTCAACCCGGATCCCAAATTAGCCTGGCCCTATTGCTTGTTCTCGGCCCAATAGCTCTTCTCTGCCCAATAGTTATTTGTATCTTGATATCCTTATTGGGCTGGGGTTGATTCATAACAATACCCCCGTCCTCAGTAAGAACCTTGCCCTCAAGGTTCGAGACAAAACATCCTTCAATGAAGGGCAACAGTAAACTAGTTGTAGCTAGATAAACATTCACAAGTATAAGGCCTAGTTTGACAGTCCACGTGCATATCAAAAAGAAACCAGTAGCCCCATATGTACCAGCAACCGTGCCAGAAATAATATTTACTGAAGCTACATCAGTAACTATTACAAAGCATATTTCTTTGGCGAGCTCATCTCTATCACCTGTAGAAAGGAGAACAAGAACTCCCTTTATAACAAGGGCAAGGTGTGGCTCTAGCACCCCTAGCAAAGCAACAAATGTTTGACAATTTCCTTGGCAGCCCTTTTTCTTCAGTATGTTAACCCATAAGTCCGTTGTGATTAGCTGATCGTTTGTTCTCCTACTCAAAGTGTTGAAACGCCCCGTCATAGACTCAAGTACGTTATTAACTTCAGGATGAAGCTCTAAAGTTTCAAACATCCCCAAACAAGCAGCGGAGTCAATATTGCTACCTCCTTTTAAGTTTCTCCTCAACTCACCTAGTTCACCGTTAACTCTACTTTTACCCGTAGAATGTGATTCAATACGGAAATAAAAACCAAAACATGACAAGCCATATTCTAACTTGGTAATTTTATGAATAGTTGCTTTTCAGTCTTGAAGATCAAGGTTGTCAACAGAGAGAGGTGCATTGTATATAAACAGAGTAGCTATGGCATTCAAGGTTGCTTCAAAGACACCGTCTCTATCTTCAAGAATTGGTACATCAAAAGGGCGTCCTCCTGGATCGAAGACTACAAGCATATCAAAAGTAACTTGGGCTCTCACTTGCGTAGTTCCTTCTCTGTGAATTTTGCCAGCAACATTTAGAACAACAACAAGATGTTGAGCAACGACCAATGCATCAGTAATGAAATCAGATAGTAAAATAGCAAGTCCAATAATGATTATGCAACCATAACCATCCGGGATCCCACACTTGAGTCATAGAGTTAATATTTCCAGAGAAGAAAAATATGTCAGTAGATCCCATCAATAGCATTGGCTCCACATTCACCGTATAACATGTTAGAGACTTGAACCTGAAACTTAACTTGAAACATATTCCTGAATCTCCTACACAAAAACTCGTCGCAATTCCACGAGCAATGACCACAACGAGATTTACACCAGGATTAAATGGAAATTGATTCGAAAGATTATCAGTGAAATGATTTCTCAGGTATTTTCTTGAAATCATCCACAACTTTGGTCGAGTAATCCTTACAAGTACTATCGAATTTCATTGAGACAATAATATGCGGTACACTCACCATTTCATCCAAAAAAAAACAAATACAAGTCTGTCGTCTTCTTCAGACTCTCGACCCGTCCGTCTGCTTCTTCCTCTTTTATGGCTGCCACCATTACTACCTCCATGGCTACTGCCATAGCCATAACCAACAGAAAAAAGAAAAGGTCCTATCCAAATCACCATCTTCAATACATTGCCAATATTAACCATCACAAGGAAATGACCTCCTCATCGGAAAACAAATGCCAGTAACGACCCCTCCTTGCTGAAACTTTTTGATTTGAGTTGCATTTCTAAAACATCCTTTATTATATTTGCATTTTCATGATTTTTCTAAATTATAAGAAATCGCAAATGTCAAATTAAGATTCATAAAATATGTTTGATTAGTATACAAACACGAGTCTTTAACATTCTATCCAATAGTATACATGATATTGAATTACTTCACGTTTATAAGTATGTTCAAAGATTTTGGTGAGCTCTCCAACTCCTGTTAGTAAATTGTAATTACTTTCACAATTGCAACTAGATATAACTAGTTGATGCCGTATCTAAATTGTTGAGGTACAAGGCATAAGTATGGGTGCAATGTTTTGAGAAAAGCATTACATAATTATTTCATTCGCACATGCATTGCCTACTAATTCACACAAGTGAATTCCAATGTTTGTTATCATTATGTTTTCGAATTTTATTTTTATTCAAATCCTTTTTAGCGAATGTGTTGGCTTTTAGTTGGCCAAATATGAAACATCAAATAGATTGAATATCTTATATTAGCAAATATTTTTGGATTCGGCAAAGTTAACAAAAGTGGTGATATGTTAAAGGCTCAAGGGTGAGTCCAATTTGACTTGTTATGCCATTGGTTGAGGGCAAGACGATGGGTTGAAGTCTCAGTGCATCATAAGGGTAAGACATTAGATTCGATTCTTGGTGTACCTTGGTATAAGACGTTTGATTTAAGTCCTAGCTCATTATAGCATAACATGCATTTATATGGATAAGTCATTGGGTTTGAGTCTCAATGCACCATATTGATGCAATAATAATGACTAAAGAAAAATAATGTATTTTTCATGAAAAAGCATGAAACTTGTTCCACTTGATTTGCTCCATTTTTGAAGTGAACGTGATATCGGTGCATATAAGTCCCAATGAAGACAAGTGGTTGACCAATGAACGTGGGCGTGCCAAAGATCAAATAATAATAGTCATCATTATGGTAATTGTAAAAATGAGAACAATAAGGGTTCTCAAAATAGTCTTTCAAAATGTGAAGGTAATGTTTACCATCAAATTGGTATGAAAAAAAATAATAAAGCACATCGCTGATTATGATCCATTCCTTGAAGAGAATGTGACTTGTGATAAGCATTGAGAATGCGGACCCATTTTTTAAGGTGAAATATGGCAATATGTGATAAACGTAAGGAATAAAGACGTGCAATGCATGATTGGATCAATACCACACAACGCACCTCCACGGGAGGTTTGAATGAAATAAAGAGAATGAACATTATTATGGTTATATGCATATGTCATTGGTCGCGTACATGTAGTACGCCAAAAATATTTTTCCATGCTTATAAAAAGTTGTTAAAGGCAAAATATTAAAGCAATAAATGATTTTTTATGATGATTTTGATCATGACAGGTATTATGATATGATTTCGTGAAGGAGACATTCACCATATGGATGGTGTGACAAAAGATCTTATAGTACAAAATTAATTAAGAGCTCCGAAAGAACTAATTTGTTACTATCCGGATGTATGAAATTATTCTTGACATTTATATTGAAGCAAGTCTCAAAAGAAACTTTTTGAGTTTCAAATGTATTAGCCAAAGTGGTTGGCATATTGAGATTATAAATGAAAGGAACATTGATTATCTTCATATTACTATAACATACGAGGTATGAAAGGTTACCCAACTTTTCTTCTATTTGTACTATAGATGTATAAGTATGATGATGAAATCACATGTCACACGTAAACTAGAGGTTTACTGAAACAAATATTAGTTGGCATGACCGGTTGGTCATCCCGGGTCAATTATGATGTAAATATTGCACGGGGCGCCCTATTTGGTCGCCCCCATTTAACCTATACCCATATTTTTAAAATTATTTAACCTATACACTATTTTTTACAACTTCAAGTGCCTCATTTTCCTGCTACATGTGCGCTCCTTTCTTTCTCCTTTCTTCCGCCTTTCACTGTTTGTAGCCCTTGCCATAGATAAACCCTTACGTATTAGATACGTAAAATGTAAAACAAATTTACCTTGGGGTAAGAATAAATAAAGATGTACCATCATGCCCCAATTATAGTCATCACTACAACAGTGGCTACAACGAGTGGAGAATCAGCCAGCTCAAGCTAGTTATCACTGCTCCAGTGAGAGTTATTGTCCTAAGGTTGACACCTATCGTGAAAACAAGCAGCAAATAGAGAACAAAACTTCAGTTAGGAGAATACTTAAGTTCAGTAATAACAAACAAAAACTTCAGCCAACACTAAGTTTACGCGAAAAAACTTCAGCTAAAATATGCTGAAGTTCAGCAAATAGAGAACAAAACTTCAGCTAGTAGAATGCTTAAGTTCAGCAATTACAAATAAAAACTTCAGCCAACACTAAGTTTACGCGAAAAAACTTCAGCTAAAATATGCTGAAGTTCAGCAAATAGAGAACAAAACTTCAGCTAGTAGAATGCTTAAGTTCAGCAATTACAAATAAAAACTTCAGCCAACACTAAGTTTACGCGAAAAACTTCAGCTAAAACATGCTGAAGTTCAGCAAATAGAAAACAAAACTTCAGCTAGTAGAATGCTTAAATTCAGCAATTACAAACAAAAAATTCAGCCAACACTTGTCACGACCCGAAATCCACCTTCGGGCCATGACTGCGTCTAACGTTGAACCCGCTAGACAAGCCAACGTAGACAATTACATTAACATATTAACACTGAAGTAACGGAAATAACTAGAACAATTTATATTCCTTTTTAGTGCGAAAGTAGATACTTCTTAACTAAATAAAAATACCAATAATACATTCCGTTAGCAATATCCCAGAACCTGGAGTCACTAACTCACGGATTGTCTATGAAATTACTAAATACAAGGTCTGAAGAAATAATACATAATTGTCTCAGAACTAAGAACAAAACAAGACAGATTAGAAAGATAAGGGTAGAGGAGATGCCAAGGCTCATGAACGTCTGCGGGTCTACCTTGAAATCTCTGAAGTGGACTGAAGGATATTCTCTCTATCAGTGTCCGCCGGGTCCGGCTGCGAGATCTGCACAACATAAAGAAGTGCAGGTGTAGCATCAGTACAACCGACCCCATGTACTGAGAAGTGTCGAGCCTAACCCCGGCCGAAGTAGTGGCGAGGCTAGACACGACAACGATAACCTACCTGTACAATTTTACCAAAATTATAGCAGGGAAGGAACATATATTTAACAGATAAGTAAGTAATACGGGAACAAGTAAGGGAGAAACAAGTATGAAGCGAAATGAGATATCGAATACGATAAATAAACAGATAAATGAATGGCACGGCATCACCCTTCGTGCTTTTACTCTCTTCCTCACATTGCAATAATAAATAAATGAAATGAATGGCACGGCATCACCCTTCGTACTTTTACTCTCTTCCTCACATTGCAATAATAAATAAATGAAATGAATGAAACGACATCACCCTTCGTGCTTTTTACTCTCTTCCTCACATTGCAATAATAAATAAATGAAATGAATGGCACGGCATCACCCTTNACAAGTAATTAAGCAAAACGGACTCACGGGCATACTTGACACACAATGCATAGGTACTCGTCACCTCATCTATGCATTGAACATGATAACACACATAGCACATAGGGAACAATACCTATTCCATCACTAAAGTTAGGCAAGACACTTACCTCGGGTCCAAAAATAGCAACGCAAGCCTCTAACACCGCCTTTCCTTTTGAATTCAACTCCGAAACGACAATATCTAGACATAATTAACTTAAATACATCAATAATGACTCAATAATTTAATCCCATAGCCTAATTATCCATTTCCCAACATTCTTCCAAAAATACTAAAATTTGACCCCGGGCCCGCTTGGTCCAAACATGAGGCTCGGACCAAAACCCGGTCACCCATACCCCCACGAATCCAAATATGAAATTTGTTTTGAAATCCGACCCCAAGATGAGGTTGAATTACCCAAACTCCCATGAACCCTAACTCTACCCAAAACCCCTAATTTCCACTTTGTTTTCATGATTTTTGGCCTAGATTCTAGTGATTGTTGAAGAAAAATGGAAGAAAATAGAGTTGGAATCACTTACCTATGGAGCTATGGTGATGGAAGTCTTCAAAATCGCCTAAGGGGAAGTGGGGAAGAAAAGGTTTGAGAAGAAGTGGGTTAAATCCCGTAAGGTTTCTATTTTTTGACATCTTAAAATCACTGGGCGAATTTGCCCTTCGCGTTCGCGGGCCGCTGGCCGCGTTCGCGAAGGGTTAACTGCTCGGACCTACGCGTTCGCGGATCCAGGGCCGCGTTCGCGAAGGTCTGACTTCCTAGGCTTCCGCGTTCGCGAGCCTAAGCCCGCGTTTGCGAAGAACAACGCTACCCATCCCCCAGACCCCAGCCTAACACTACGCGTTCGCGCCCCTGGGGACGTGTTCGCGTGGAAGCACTGTCCAGTGCTCCGCGTTTGCATCTCCCTCTACGCGTTCGCGTAGAGTAAATCCCAGGCCTCACCTATTTACTCTTCGCGTTCACGAGGGTTGCCCCGCGTTCGCGAAGAGTAACTCACCAAACACCAGACCTGACCCCTAAACACCAGATTTTTTCACTTTGCACACCCCGTTAACTACCCGAAACTCACGCGAGTCCTCGGGACTCAAAATCAAAAACACACACGACTCCCAAATCATCCTACGGACTTATTCAAGTACTAAAACCACCGAAATAACATTAAAATCAATGAATTAAACCTCAAAATTCACAGAATTTTTTTAAAACTTCATAAGGCTCAATTATTCTAATTTTGATCCGAAACACGTCATATTAAGTCCGTTTTACACCAAAATTTATAGATAACTCACATAACATATATTAAACCTGTCCCGGGCTCCCAAACCATAATACAGGCCCGATAACACGATTTTCACATAAATTATCATTTTCAAAAACCTTCATATTTTTTCAGAAAACAATTATCTTTAAAAATTCATTTCTCGGGCTTGGGACCTCGAAATTCGATTCCGGGCATACGCCCGAGTCCCATATTTTTCTGCGGACCCTCCGGGACCGTCAAATCACGGGTTCGAGTCCTTTTACCAAAAATGTTGACCAAAGTCAACTTTAATCAATTAGTTATTAGAAATTCAAGTTTTCATCAAGTTTTCACATAAAAGCTTCCCAGCTACACGCCCCGGGCTATGCGCGCATATCGAGGTGAGATTAACGGAGGCTTTCGAGGCCTCAGAACACAGATTTAGCTAAGTTAACATAGAAGGACCTTTTGGGTCATCACAATCTCCACCTCTAAAACAAACGTTCGTCCTCAAACGGACATGGAAAAGTACCTGAGTCTGAGAAAAGATGGGGATAACGGCTCCGCATATCAGACTCGGACTCCCAAGTATCTGCCTCAGCAGGCTGACCTCTCTATTGAACACGAACCGAAGGATAACTCTTCGATCTCAACTAACGAACTTGCCTAGCTAATATGGATACTGGCTCCTCCTCATAAGACAAATCCTGGTCCAACTGGACACCGCTAAAGTCAAGAACATGGGATGAATCCGCAATATACCTCCTGAGCATAGATACATGAAACACTGGATGCACGACTGATAAATGCGGTGGTAAGGCAAGTCTGTAGGCCACCTCTCCTACTTTATCCAAAATCTCAAATGGACCAATGTACCTAGGGCTCAACTTGCTCTTCTTCCTGAACCTCATCACGCCCTTCATAGGCGACACTCTAAGAAACACCTGATCTCCTATCATGAAAGCCAAATCTCTAACTCTGCGATCCCCATAACTCTTTTTCCTGGACTGAGTTGTGCGAAGTCTATCCTGAATAATCTTCACCTTGTCCAAGGCATCCTGGACTAACTCAGAACCCAACAATCTAGCCTCTACCGGCTCAAACCATCCAACTGGGGACCGACACCGTCTACCATACAACGCCTCATACGGAGCCATCTGAATGCTCGACTGATAGCTGTTGCTGTAGGCAAACTCAGCTAAAGGCAAGAACTGGTCCCATGAACCACCAAAATCAATGACACAGGACCGCAACATATCCTCCAAAATCTGAATAGTACGCTCGGACTGTCCGTCCGTCTGAGGATGAAATGATGTGCTCAAATCAATCTGTGTGCCCAACTCTCGCTGAAATACTCTCCAGAAATAGGAGGTAAACTGAGTACCTCGGTCTGATATAATGGATATGGGCACACCATGAAATCTAACAATCTCTCTCATGTAAATCTTTGCCAACTTCTCTGCTGAATACGACACTGATACCGGACTGAAATGCGCTGACTTGGTCAGCCTATCCACAACAACCCAAACCGCATCAAACCTCCTCCGAGTCCGTGGGAGTCCAACTACAAAGTCCATGGTGATACGCTACCACTTCCACTCAGGAAGCTGAATCTGCTACATCAAACCACCGGGTCTCTGGTGCTCGTACTTAACCTGCTGACAGTTCAAGCACCGAGCTAC
>ML273059.1:0-38230 GCA_005239495.1 Nicotiana undulata
GGGCCCGTATTATGATTTCGGAGCCCGGGACAGGTTCAATATGTGTTATATAAGTTATCTGCGGAATTTGTAAGAAACAAACTTGATTTGATTGGTTTCGGATCAAATAAGGAAAATTGTAGTTAATGAAGTTTTGAGGGTTTTAAAGAATTTGAAATTTGGCTTGAAAGGTAAGTTTATGTTCTCGAGGTCCGAATGAAATTCCGAGACCGGGAATAGTTCCGTTGTGTCATTTATAACTTGTCTGCAAAAGTTGAAGTCATTCTGAGTTGTATAGGTCAGTTCAACATATCGTTATAGGAATTCTAGAACTTGGAAGTCTTAAGTTATGAATTCAGGGGTTTTGGGATGTGATTTTGAGTTTTAGCGATGTTTTGAGTGTTCTGTAGGCTCAAGAAAGTCCGTATTGTGATTTGGGACTTGTTGGTATATTTGGACGGGGGCTCATGTGGGCCCAGGTGCCTCCCGGACACCACACGAGGCCAAAAACCAGCTTAAACAACTGCTGGTGCAGCTGTTACTGGTGTGATCGCAGGTGCGGGACCGCTCCTACGGTCCCAACCTCGCAGGTGCGGATCCTCCGTAGGTGCAGAACAAATTCCGCAGGAGCGGGTCCGCTGGTGCGAAACCACTCCGCAGGTGCGTTCCCCATCCCCTTCGCCATTTTCCGCAGGTCCGGCTCGCCGGTGCGGTCCCAAGGTCGCAGGTGCGAAAACCACTGTAGGAAGCCATATTTAAGAGTCCAAGGACGGGTTTCCTTCTTTTCTTTTGCATTCAAAACTCCATTAGAGTGGTCCTAAGCTTGAGCAACACCCTCCACGACCCCCCTAGTAACAAGGTAAGTAATTCCTCCTTAAATTCCTAAATTATACATAGAGTTCAACTAGATTAACTTCTACAATATCAAGAATCATGAAATTTGGTAAGAATCTTAGGGCTCTTGGGGTAAATTGTGAATTCTTCACTTAAGCCCATGAATTCGAGTAGAAAACACGTAATTATGATCCTTAGGCTCCGGGTAAATGATTCCTTTGAGAATTTTCGGGATTCGAACGTGTGGGCCCGGGGTCGAAATTCCAAAATCCTTCAGGAATGCCTAATTTTGGGTTATTTGGTTAATTCTTCTTCATTGAGCTTGAATTGATTCAATTACACTATATTTGGCTAGTTGCGAGCCGTCGAGAGTAGATTTCGGAGATTCGGGCGCATCCTTGATCCGAGGGGTGATTTCGTCGCGAGGTGAGTCTCCTTTCTAACCTTGTAAGAGGGAACTGTCCCCATAGGAATTCTATGTGTTGTATGTATTTGTTTTTGGGGCTACGTACGTACCACGTGACGAGAGTCCGTACGTAGCGACTACATGTGTTATGTCCGGGTAGTTTAGGACCACAACATGCCTTGTATTCTTCCTTGAACTGACTTCTATGCTATAAATTCTTGCTCGATATATCATTGTTATCCTGAGTATTTCATTGATTAAATATTTTGAAAGATTTGATAAGTGAAGTAGACTTGATGTTTTGTGTGCGCATGTTGTCGCTTTGCCATTTACATCCCGCGAGCGATATGTAAATCTTCCTTCACTCTTAGGAGAGCGGGCACTACGCCACAATGGATTTTATAGTGCACTCTTGGTATGGGCTAGTCGATCCTCGACAGTGCACCGGGATTTAATTAAGAATGCACTCTTGGTACGGGCCGGTCGATCCCTGACAGTGCATGGACGAAGTTACACTATGATATGATATGATTACATTGATAGACGCAATCTCGGTACGGGACGGTCGATCCCGGGCAGTGCATAGCTATTCTTCACTATGATATGATATGATTACATTGATGGACGCAATCTCGGTACGGGACGGTCGATCCCGGGCAGTGCATAGCTATTCTTCACTATGATATGATATGATTACATTGATAGACGCACTCTCGGTACGGGCTAGTCGATCCCCGACAGTGCATAGCTATTCTTCCTTATGACTCTAGCCTGTTGTCTTATCCTTGTGTGCGCATGACTACTTGGTGTTGTTTCCTGATTTACGATTCAAGGCAGTATTGCGAAGAAGAGAAAGTTGAAATTGTCATTTGCTTTCAGTACTTACCTGAAAACCTTGTGTATACTTCATTGGGATATATTTCTTACATGTTTGTTGTTTTCCTTATATTCTGCTTTATGTTATCTATTTGGACCTTAGTGAGTATTGAGTCGACCTCTCGTCACTACTTCTTCGAGATTAGACGGGATACTCACTGGGTACATATTTATTTATGTACTCATGCTGCACTTTCTTTTCTTTTCTGTACTTGACTGTACAGGTCCGGAGGCTGGTACGTCTTATTATCAGGTCGGTGCTAGATATTGATAGTGTGGTCATACTTCACGGTGAGCTGCTTTCCTGGCGACTTCCTAGCAGCACCCTGGGGTTTCTTTTGTTATATTCTCCGTCTATTTCATTCAGACTGAGACTCTGTATATATTGTAGTCAATGTTTATTCAGTAGTTTCCCGTGACACTCGTGACACTAGTTCCTGGCACACACGCAGCTCGTATTTTGGGTTTGGGATGTGTATCTATATATGTGTTTTAGTTTGGCCCTATGCCTTCATATCTGTATGATTTTAAGGTTGTATTATGCTAGCATTATGTTAATTGTTTAAAATTGGTAATTTCCGACATGTTTAGATCAAACGGGCAATGGGATATCATCTAGTGTTTTCTATATTGGCTTGCCTAACCCCGTCGTTGGGCGCCTTCGCGACCTGAATTAGGATTTGGGTCGTGACATCATTATATTGTACTATTGTTTTCATTTTTAGGAAATTGTATTTCATAGGGAAATGAGAATGTAATATTTTAAATTTTTTGTAGTTGTAAGTATGGACTGGATACTGTAAACTATTATTTCAGTTTCTTCTTTTTCTTAAACTTCTCGCTAAAATCCAGAATTGGGCCCATCTGGATGAAACAGCCCGTTAGGGCTTTAATCAAGTTTAGCTTCCTAGGCTATTGGGCCATAAGGGAGTAGATAGGCCTAAAATTAGAGTTATTTGCTCTAAAAGGTATTTTAATGGCGGTAGGCAATTTAATCAAAAACAGAAATTTGCAGCTTAATTGGTGTGATGACCCAAAAAGGGGTCATCTTATGTGCATCTAATTTGGACTCTGTTCCAAGGCTCGAAAGCCTCCATTTATCTCACCTCGATGTACGTGCGCAGCCCGGGCGCGTAGCTGGGAAGCCTTTATGTGAAAACTTGATTTAAGAGTTAAATTTTTGGTAATTAATTGAATAAAGTTGATTTTGGTCAACATTTTTGGTAAACGGACCCGGATCCGTGATCCGACGATCCCGGAAGGTCCGTAGGAAAATATAGGACTTGGGAGTATGCCTGGAATCGAATTCCGAGGACCCAAGTCCGAGAAATGAATTTTGAAAGAAAATTGTTTTATGGAAATATTAAAGGCTTATGAAAATGAACCTTGACGTGAAACCTATGCTGCCGGGCCGGTATTATGATTTCGGAGCCCGGGATAGGTTCAATATGTGTTATATAAGTTATCTGCGGAATTTGGTAAGAAACAGACTTGATTTGATTGGTTTCGGATCAAATAAGGAAAATTGTAGTTAATGAAGTTTTGAGGTTTTTAAAGAATTTGAAATTTGGCTTGAAAGGTGAGTTTATGTTCTCGAGGTCCGAATGAAATTCCGAGACCGGGAATAGTTCCGTTGTGTCATTTATAACTTGTCTGAAAAATTTGAAGTCATTCCGAGTAGTTTAGGCCGGTTCAACATATCGTTATAGGAATTCTAGAACTTGGAAGTCTTTAGTTATGAATTCAGGGGTTTTGGGATGTGATTTTCAGTTTTAGCGATGTTTTGAGTGTTCCGTAGGCTCAAGAAAGTCCGTATTGTGATTTGGGACTTGTTGGTATATTTGGACGAGGGCTCTTGTGGGCCCAGGTGCCTCCCTGACACCACACGAGGCCAAAAACCAGCTTAAACAACTGCTGGTGCAGCTGTTACTGGTGTGATCGCAGGTGCGGGACCGCTCCTACGGTCCCAACCACGCAGGTGCGGATCCTCCGTAGGTGTAGAACAAATTCCATAGGAGCGGGTCCGTTGGTGCGAAACCACTCTGCATGTGCGTTCCCCATCCCCTTTGCCATTTTCCGTAGGTCCGGCTCGCCGGTGCGGTCCCAAGGTAACAGGTGCGAAAACCCCTGTACGAAGCCATATCGCTATTATTGGCAGGCAGGACCGCCAGTTGAGGTCTAAGAGAATTGCTGCCGTAAAGGTCAAGTGGAGGGGCCAACCAAACGGTAAGGCAACTTGAGAGTTCGAGGAGGACATGCGGAGCAGGTATCCACAGCTATTCGGCACTTCAGGTAGGACTCTACGTCCGTTCGAGGATGAACGTTTGTTTTAGAGGGGGAGATTGTGATGACCCAAAAAGGGGTCATCTTATGTGCATCTAATTTGGACTGTGTTCCGAGGCCTGAAAGCCTCCATTAATCTCACCTTGATGTGCGTGCGCAGCTCGAGCGCGTAGCCGGGAAGCCTTTATGTGAAAACTTGATTTAAGAGTTAAATTTTTGGTAATTAATTGAATAAAGTTGACTTTGGTCAACATTTTTGGTAAACAGACCCGGATCCATGATCCGACGGTCCCGGAAGGTCCGTAGGAAAATAATGGACTTGGGCGTATGCCCGGAATCGAATTCCGAAGACTCAAGTCCGAGAAATGAATTTTTAAAGAAAATTATTTTATGAAAATATTAAAGGCTTATGAAAATGAACCTTGATGTGAAACCTGTGCTGCCGGGCCCGTATTATGATTTCGAAGCCCGGGACAGGTTCAATATGTGTTATATAAGTTATCTGCGGAATTTGGTAAGAAACGGACTTGATTTGATTGGTTTCAGATCAAATGAGGAAAATTGGAGTTGATGAAGTTTTGAGGTTTTTAAAGAATTTGAAATTTGGCTTGAAAGGTGTGTTTATGTTCTCGAGGTCCGAATGAAATTCCGAGATCGGGAATAGTTCCGTTGCGTTATTTATAACTTGTTTGCAAAATTTGAAGTCATTCCGAGTAGCTTAGGCCGGTTCGGCGCGTTGAAGTGAATTTTAGAATTTCAAGTTCATAAGTTTTGATTCAATTTGGTTTTGGGGTTGAATTCTGAGTTTTGTTGTTGTTTTTCATGTACCGAGAGTTCGAGCGAGTCCGTATCACGAATACAGACTTGCCGGTGCTTTTGGACGGGGTCCCGAGGGGCTCGGATGTGTTTTCTGCCATCTGGTTTCCTTCTCTGCGATCGTAGAAGGTGGGTTGCGATCGCGGAGAAGGATTGTTCTAGGCTGTTGATTGTTCTATGCGATCGCAGCTTCCCCTTTTCAATCACAGAGGTCTGGGTTCCACACCTTCGCGATCGCATCCCGTTTCTTGCGATCGCAGTAAGTCGCATATGGGCCGGGTGAGTTTGTTCTTCGCGATCGCAGGACCTCTGCCGCGATCGCAGAGGTCTGGCCAGTTGGCCTTCGTGATCGAAGGACCTCTGCCGCGATCGCAGAGGTCTGGCCGGTTGGCCTTTACGATCGCAGGCCCCTTGTCGCGATCGTAGTTAAGGAATCACTGGGCATTTTTATAAAATACGGGACTTAGCCTTGTTCCTCAATTTTCATCTTCCTCTTCAAGATTTTAGAGAGCTCTTCAAGGGACCTTCCACCACTGCTATTAAGGTAAGTAAACTCCATAGTTTTACTAGTTTCAAACACTAATCCCTAGTTAAATTCACTACTAAATTATCTAAAATCATAGAATTAGGTAGTAATTATAGGGTTCTTGAGGATTTTGTAATTTTCCATTTTAGGCCATGAAATCAAGTAGAAATCACACCTTAATGATCCTTAGGCTATAGGTGAGTGATCCCTTCGAGAATTTTCGAAATTTGACCATGAGAGCCCGGGGTTGGAAATTGGGAATTTTTCAAGAATGGCGATTTTATTGAATAACTAAGATAGGTTATCACATTGTACATGCATTGATGTTATTGTGTATCTTTTGACTAGTTGCGAGTCCTCGGGTATAGAATTCGGAGTTTCGGGCGAAATTGTGGTCCGAGGGGTAGATTCGACACGAGGTGAGTCTCCTTTCTAACCTTGTAAGAGGGAATTGTCCCCATAGGTGATGTATATGCTATGTGTAAATTGTTTGGGGGCTACGTACGCGCCAAGTGACGAGAGTCCGTACGTAGCGGCTATTATTGTTATGTCCGGGTAGTTAGGCCCACATCATGCCTTGTATGTTTTTCTTGTAATGCCTTAAATATGTTTGTTTTTCTTGTAATGCTTCATATGATATATTGTAATGCCATATGTACTACGAAATTATGTTTTGCGTCGCATTATTCTTCTGAGGCTTTACTGAAAAAAAATTGTGAAATATATGGGAGCGGGTCGTACGCCACGGCGGAATTGAAAAGAAATTGTAAAATATATGGGAGCGGGCCGTAAGCCACGGCGGAATGGAAAAGAAATTGCGAAATATATGGGAGCGGGCCGTACGCCACGGCGGAATTGAAATACATAGGATCGGGCCGTACGCCACGGCAGTGTTGAAAGCAATTGAAATATATGGGATCGGGCCGTACGCCACGGCAGTGTTGAAAAGAAATTGAAATGAATATGGGATCGGGCCGTACGCCACGGCGAGTGTAGAAAGTACCTTATGGGAGCGGGTCGTACGCCACGACGGATCTAAGAATTTGTGATTATTGTTTCATTCGGCAGTCTTACACTTGAGAGTGCTTTATTATTTAAGTTCAGTAGCTGTTTGGATTTTTCTGCTTTTAGTATATGTACTTGTTGCTTATTTCCCTGACATGCCTACAGTATTTCATCATATGTTATTACTGCTGGACCTTAGTGAGTATCGAGTCGACCTCTCATCACGTCTTCTTCGAGTTTAGGCGGGATACTCACTGGGTACATATTTATTTAATATGTACTCATGCTGCACTTTCTTTTCTTTTCTGTACTTGACTGTACAGGTCCGGAGGCTGGCACGTCTGACTATCAGGCCGGTGCTGGATATTGATAGCGTGGTCATACTTCACGGTGAGGTGCTTTCCTGGCGACTTTCTAGCAGCACCCTGGATCTCTTTTGTTGTATTTCTCTGTCCATTTCATTCAGACGAAGACTCTGTATATGTTGTAGTCATTATATATTCAGTAGTTGCCCATGACACTCGTGACACTAGTTCCTGGCACACACGCATAGTGTATTTATATTTTTAGGGTTTTGGGATGTATCTCCATGTGTATGTTATATCTCGACTTTGTATCTACTATGACTTACTCTCGCTCAAGGCTAGTATCATGTTAGTTGTTATAACTGGTAATCTCTGACTTGTTTAATTAGATGGGAAGGGTATCACTTGGTGTTATTTGCGTTGGCTTGCCTAACCCCGTCGTTGGGCGTCATCACGACTCGGATTAGGATTCTGGGTCGTGACAACGTGGTATCAGAGCACTAGGTTCACATAAGTCACATGAGTCACGAGCAGGCCCAGTAGAGTCTTGCAGATCGGTACGGAGACGTTTGTACTTATCTTCAAGAGGCTATGGGGTGTTAGGAAACTTCCCTTTATTCATATCCTGTCGTGCAATCTATGATGTACTCAAACTTATTCTTCTATTCTCTCACAGATTGTGAGGACGCGTGCATCCAATGTTCCTGGTCCAGGAGAGGCCGCTGCCTCGGCTGCCCAAGGTCAGGGTAGAGGCAAGGGTAGAGCACCTGCTCGAGGCAGGGGGCGAGGACGTCCCAGAGCTACGCCAGTGGCACCACCAGAGAACCCTATTATAGAGGAGCAAGATAAGGTGCCTCCAGTAACAACTGCTCCAGTGGATTTCATGACGGGGCCAGGCTTACAGGAGGTCATGGGCCGTATGCTGAGATTCATGGACACTATGTCTGAGGCTGGTTTATTTCCAGCCGACCCTGCTACTTCGCAGGCGGGAGGGGGAGTCCAAACTCCTACCGCTCAGGCCATAGGTCAGGCAGCAGCAGCACGTCATACCCCGGGCACACCGCTTGTGGGAGGAGTTCAGCCCGTAGTAGCAGCCCCAGAGCTCAGACTAGTTGCAGAGGGTGACAAACAGAAGATGTTGGATATATGGACCCGACTTCTCCCCCCAGTCTTCGGGGGTGAGCGGGGAGAGGATGCTCAGGATTTTATCGATAAGTGCAGGGATAGACTGCACAACATGAGGATTTTTTAATCCCATAGAGTGGATTTCACCACATTTCAGTTAGAGGGAAGAGCTCGCAGGTGGTGGCAGTCATATATTCTTAGCAGGCCAGCAGATTCTCCTCCTGTCACTTGGGACCAGTTCGCTCAATTATTTCTAGACAGATACATTCCACCTTCTGAGAGGGAGGGCTACGGGGTCAGTTTAAGTGACTAGAGCAAGGGCAGATGTCAATGACTGATTACGAGGATAGATTCTCCGAGTTGTCTCGCCATGCCCTTATTATATTGCCTACTGATGCCGAGAGGGTGCGGAAGTTTGTGGCAGGCTTGTATCCAGGTATTAAGGCCTCTATGGCTAGAGAGGTAGAGATTAGTACCTCAAACCAGCTTGTAGTCGAGATAGCTCGACGGTTTGAGGGTTACCGTATGAGGAGCAGGGAGCAGGGAGCAGGGTCAGCCAGGTCAGCAGGACAAGAGAGCCAGGTTCGCAGCTGACTTTAGGGGTGCTCCAACTAGGGGTAGAGGTTAGTTCGGAGGCGGGCAGTTCAGTAGGCCTTCATATTCAGCACCTCCACTACCTCCCAGGGGTATTTCAGCGAGGCCTCAGTTCGGCGCTATGCCAGAGCGTTCCTATCATCCCCCAGCCACCCAGGGTGCACCCAGCAGTTATTCCAGTCATCAGAGATCCTCTAGTTCCTATTTCAGTGCTTTACTAGAGGGTTCACACCGCCCTCCAGCTATTCAGGGTTCTTCCTCTTTCGGGCAGCGGGCTGTAGCACCAAGAGGTTGTTTCGAGTGTGGGGAGTCGGGTCATACGTGGAGGTTTTGTCCCAGGTATCGGGGCAAGGCAGTGTAGCAGAGTTATCAGCCTAGGAGTTCAGCACCAGCTGTCCGGCCGCCTCGAGGTGGAGGACAGGTCAGCAGGGGTCGTCCTAGAGGGGGAGGCCAGTCAGGAGGAGGTTAGTTAGTTCCTGTTCACTTTGGGGGAGTTTAGTCTGCAGGAGCCTCAGCTAGATTTTATGCCATTTTGGCCAGATCAGATGCAGTGGCCTCAGACGCCGTGATCACAGGTATTATCTCAGTATGTGGTAGGGAGGCTTCGGTACTATTTGATCCAGGATCCACGTATTCATATGTTTCCGTACTATTTTCTCATTTTCTGGATATCCCTCGTGAGTCCTTGGGTTCTTCTATATATGTGTCCACTCATGTGGGTGATTCTGTGGTAGTAGACCGAGTCTACCAATTTTGTGTGGTCACTTTCTGTGGTTTCGATACCAGAGCAGATCTTTTATTGCTGGATATGATTGATTTTGAGGTTATCCTAGGCATGGATTGGCTATCTCTTTATCATGCTGTGTTAGATTGCCATGCCAAGACAGTCACTTTAGCCATGCCTCAGTCGCCTAGACTAGAATGGAGAGGTTCTTCAGTTAGTGCCTCCAGCCGGGTTATTTCCTTCATAAAGGCTCGGCATATGGTCGAGAAGGGTTGTTTGGCCTACCTTTCTTATGTGCGGGACATCACCGTCGAGTCTCCTACTAATTATTCAGTGCCTGTTGTTCGAGAGTTTTCGGGTGTGTTTCCTTCGGATCTTCCAGGCATGCCTCCAGATCGAGATATTGACTTCTGTATTGATTTGGCCCCAGATACCCAGCCTATCTCCACCCCCCCTATCGTGTGGCTCCTAAGGAGCTGAAGGAGTTGAAGGAGGAGCTTGAGGAGTTGTTGTCCAAGGGGTTCATCAGGCCGAGTGTGTCGTCGCGGGGTGCTCCAGTTTTATTTGTGAAAAAGAAGGATGGATCTATGCGGATGTGCATTGACTACCGCCAGCTGAATAAAGTAACCATCAAGAATAAGTATCCTCCACCGCGCATCGACGATTTGTTTGATCAGTTACAGGGAGCTCGCGTGTTTTCTAAGATTGACTTGAGATCGGGTTATCATCAGCTGAGGATTCGGGCTTTAGATGTTCCGAAGACTGCATTTCGTACCAGATATGGCCATTATGAGTTCCTGGTGATGTCCTTTGGTTTGACTAATGCCCCCACAGCCTTCATGGACTTGATGAATAAGGTATTCAGGCCGTATATTGATTCCTTCGTCATCGTATTCATTGATGACATCTTGATTTATTCGCGGAGCCTGGGTGAGCGTGAGCAGCACTTGAGAGTTGTGCTCCAAACCTTGCGGGAACAGAAGTTGTATGCTAAGTTCTCCAAGTGTGAGTTCTGGTTAGATTCCGTGGCATTTTTGGGGCATGTGGTATCCGGAGAAGGTATCAAGGTTGATTCTTAGAAGATTAAGGCGGTTCAGAGTTGGCCACGTCCTACTTCAGCTACAGAGATTAGGAGTTTCTTGGGCCTAGCAGGCTATTATCGCCGATTCGTGGAGGGGTTCTCCTCTATTGCATCCCCACTAACCAGATTGACTCAAAAGAATGTCCCGTTTTGGTGGTCCGACGAGTGTGAGGCGAGCTTTCCGAAGCTCAAGTCAGCCTTGACCTCAGCACCAGTTCTGTCATTGCCCTCCGGTTTTAGGATGTATACCATGTATTACGACGCTTCACGCATCGGGTTGGGGTGTGTGCTGATGCAGGATGGCAGGGTTATTGCTTATGCTTTGCGACAGCTGAAGTTCCATGAAAAGAATTACCCTGTGCACGATTTGGAGTTGGCAGCGATTGTTCATGCTTTGAAGATATGGCGGCATTATCTATATGGTGTATCTTGTGAGGTTTATACTGACCACCGCAGCCTGTAGTACTTGCTTAAGTAGAGGGACCTTAACTTGAGGCAGCAGAGATGGCTTGAGTTATTAAAATATTATGATATCACTATTTTATATCACCCGGGCAAGGCGAATGTAGTAGCAGATGCTTTGAGCAGGAGGGCAGCGAGTATGGGTAGCTTGGCCTACATTGCAGCTGAGGAGAGACCTTTAGCCTTGGACATTCAGTCTTTGGCCAATCGCCTTGTAAGATTGGACCTTTCATAGCCTCGTCGCGTTTTGGCTCATGTAGCTGCTCAGTCTTCATTATTGGGGGAGATAAAGGCTCGACAGTTTGATGATCCCTGCCTTGCAGAGCTTCGGGATGCAGTGGTCCATGGCCGGGCCAAGGAGGTTACTTTGGGCGAGGATGGTGTCTTGAGGCTCCAAGGCCGTTTATGTGTTCCTAATATTGATGGCTTGAGGAAGAGAATTTTGGAAGAGGCCCACAGTTCTCGGTATTCTGTTCATCCGGGTGCGACAAAGATGTACCGTGATTTGAAGCAGCACTACTGGTGGAGGCGGATGAAGAAAGATATAGTGCAGTTTGTGGCTAGGTGTCTCAATTGTCAGCAGGTCAAGTACGAGCACCAGAGGCCAGGAGGCTTGTTTCAGCAGATGCCCATTCCTGAGTGGAAATGGGAGCGCATCACCATGGACTTTGTGGTTGGGTTGCCTCGTACTTTGCCGAAGGTTGACGAGGTTTGGGTCATTGTGGATAGGTTGACCAAATTGGCGCATTTCATTCCTGTGGCTACTACTTATTCTACGGAGAGGTTGGCCCAGATTTATGTTCGGGAGATAGTCCGGTTGCACGGTGTGCCGGTGTCCATTATATCAGATCGAGGTCCTCAGTTCACCTCGCACTTTTGGAGAGCATTGCATAGTGATATGGGAACTCAGATAGATCTCATCTCAGCATTTAACCCTCAGACTGATGGTCATTCGGAGCGTACAGTTTAGATTTTGGAGGATATGCTCAGGGCTTGTGTGATTGATTTTGGCGGTCAATGGGACCAGTTCTTTCCTTTGGCAGAGTTTGCATACAATAATAGTTATTAGTCCAGCATCGAGATGGCTCCATTCGAGGCTTTATATGGTCGGCGATGTCGTTCTTCGATTGGGTGGTTTGAGCCTGGCGAGGCCGAGCTATATGGTACAGATCTGGTGAGAGATGCCTTGTAAAGGGTGAAGATTATTCAGGAAAGGCTCCGTACAGCTCCGTCTAGACAGAAGAGTTACGCGAATCAGCGGGCGCGTGATGTAGCATTTATGGAGGGAGATAAGGTTATCTTGAAGATTTCGCCAATGAAGGGCGTTATGAGATTCAGGAAGAGGGGCAAGCTAAGCCCCATGTATATAGGCCCTTTCAAGGTGTTGAGGCGAGTCGGGGAGGTTACTTATGAGCTCGCTTTACCTCCCGCCTTATCGAGAGTTCATCCGGTATTTCATGTATCCATGCTCCGGAGATATCATGCCGATTTATCTCACGTAATTGATTTCAGCACTATTCAGTTAGATGAGAAGTTGGGCTTCGAGGAGGAGCCAATCGCTATTATTGGCAGGCAGGACCGCCAGTTGAGGTCTAAGAGAATTCTGCCGTAAAGGTCCAGTGGAGGGGCCAACCAAACGGTAAGGCAACTTGAGAGTTCGAGGAGGACATGCGGAGCAGGTATCCACAGTTATTCGGCACTTCAGGTAGGACTCTACGTCCGTTCGAATATGAACGTTTGTTTTAGAGGGGGAGATTGTGATGACCCATAAAGGGGTCATCTTATGTGCATCTAATTTGGGTTGTGTTCCGAGGCCTGAAAGCCTCCATTAATCTCACCTTGATGTGCGTGCGCAGCCCGAGCGCGTAGCCGGGAAGCCTTTATGTGAAAACTTGATTTAAGAGTTAAATTTTTGGTAATTAATTGAATAAAGTTGACTTTGGTCAACATTTTTGGTAAACAGACCCGGATCCATGATCCGACGGTCCCGGAAGGTCCGTAGGAAAATAATGGACTTGGGCGTATGCCCGGAAACGAATTCCGAAGACTCAAGTCCGAGAAATGAATTTTTAAAGAAAATTATTTTATGAAAGTATTAAAGGCTTATGAAAATGAACCTTGATGTGAAACCTGTGCTGCCGGGCCCGTATTATGATTTCGAAGCCCGGGACAGGTTCAATATGTGTTATATAAGTTATCTGCGGAATTTGGTAAGAAACAGACTTGATTTGATTGGTTTCAGATCAAATGAGGAAAATTGGAGTTAATGAAGTTTTGAGGTTTTTAAAGAATTTGAAATTTGGCTTGAAAGGTGTGTTTATGTTCTCGAGGTCCGAATGAAATTCCGAGACCGGGAATAGTTCCGTTGCATTATTTATAACTTGTTTGCAAAATTTGAAGTCATTCCGAGTAGCTTGGGCCGGTTCGGCGCGTTGAAGTGAATTTTAGAATTTCAAGTTCATAAGTTTTGATTCAATTTGGTTTTGGGGTTGAATTCTGAGTTTCGTTGTTGTTTTTCATGTTCCGAGAGTTCGAGCGAGTCCGTATCCCGAATACAGACTTGCCGGTGCTTTTGGACGGGGTCCCGAGGGGCTTGGATGTGTTTTCTGCCATCTGGTTTCCTTCTCTACGATAGTAGAAGGCGGGTTGCGATCGCGGAGAAGGATTGTTCTAGGCTGTTGATTGTTCTATGCGATCGCAGCTTCCCCTTTGCAATCACAGAGGTCTGGGTTCCACACCTTCGCGATCGCATCCCGTTTCTTGCGATCGCAGTAAGTCGCATATGGGCCGGGTGAGTTTGTTCTTCGCGATCGCAGGACCTCTGCCGCGATCGCAGAGGTCTGGCCAGTTGGCCTTCGCGATCGCAGAACCTCTGCCGCGATCGCAGAGGTCTGGCCAGTTGGCCTTCGCGATCGCAGGCCCCTTGTCGCGATCGCAGTGAAGGAATCACTGGGCAGTTTTATAAAATACGGGACTTAGCCTTGATCCTCCATTTTCATCTTCCTCTTCAAGATTTTAGAGAGCTCTTCAAGGGACCTTCCACCACTGTTATTGAGGTAAGTAAATTCCATAGTTTTACTAGTTTCAAACACTAATCCCTAGTTAAATTCACTACTAAATTATCTAAAATCATAGAATTAGGTAGTAATTATAGGGTTCTTGAGGATTTTGTAATTTTCTATTTTAGGCCATGAAATCAAGTAGAAATCACACCTTAATGATCCTTAGGCTATAGGTGAGTGATCCCTTCGAGAATTTTCGGAATTTGACCATGAGAGGCCGGGGTTGGAAATTGGGAATTCTTCAAGAATGGCGATTTTATTGAATAACTAAGATAAGTTATCACATTGTACATGCATTGATGTTATTGTATATCTTTTGACTAGTTGCGAGTCCTCGGGTATAGAATTCGGAGTTTCGGGCGCAATTGTGGTCCGAGGGGTAGATTCGACACGAGGTAAGTCTCCTTTCTAACCTTGTAAGAGGGAACTGTCCCCATAGGTGATGTATATGCTATGTGTAACTTGTTTGGGGGCTACGTACGCGCCAAGTGACGAGAGTCTGTACGTAGAGGCTATTATTGTCATGTCCGGGTAGATAGGCCCACATCATGCCTTGTATGTTTTCCTGTAATGCCTTAAATATGTTTTTCTTGTAATGCCTGATATGTTTTTCTTTATAATGCTTCATATGATTTATTGTAATGCCATATGTACTACGAAATTATGTTTTGCGTCGCATTATTCTTTTGAGGCTTTATTGAAAAGAAATTGTGAAATATATGGGAGCGGGCCGTACGCCACGACGGAATTGAAAAGAAATTGTGAAATATATGGGAGCCGGCCGTACGCCACGACAGAATTGAAAAGAAATTGTGAAANAGCCACGGCGGAATGGAAAAGAAATTGTGAAATACATGGGAGCGGGCCGTACGCCACGTCGGAATTGAAAAGAAATTGTGAAATATATGGGAGCGGGCCGTACGCCACGGCGGAATTGAAATACATAGGATCGGGCCGTACGCCACGGCAGTGTTGAAAGCTATTGAAATATATGGGATCAGTCCGTACGCCACGGCAGTGTTGAAAAGAAATTGAAATGAATATGGTATCGGGCCGTACGCCACGGCGAGTATAGAAAGTACCTTATGGGAGCGGGCCGTATGCCACGACGGATCTAAGAATTTGTGATTATTGTTTCATTCGGTGGTCTTACACTTGACAGTGCTTTATTATTTAAGTTCAGTAGCTGTTTGGATTTTTCTGCTTTTAGTATATGTACTTGTTGCTTATTTCCCTGACATGCCTACCGTATTTCATCATATTTTATCATATGTTATTACTGCTGGACCTTAGTGAGTATCGAGTCGACCTCTCATTACGTCTTCTTCGATTTTAGGCGGGATACTCACTGGGTACATATTTATTTAATATGTACTCATGTTGCACTTTCTTTTCTTTTCTGTACTTGACTGTACAGGTCCGGAGGCTGGCACNACTAGTTCCTGGCACACACGCGTAGTGTATTTATATTTTTGGGGTTTTGGGATGTATCTCCATGTGTATGTTATATCTCGGCTTTGTATCTACTATGACTTACTTTCGCTCAAGGCTAGTATCATGTTAGTTGTTATAAATGGTAATCTCTGACTTGTTTAATTAGATGGGAAGGGTATCACTTAGTGTGATTTGCGTTGGCTTGCCTAACCCCGTCGTTGGGCGCCATCACGACTCGGATTAGGATTATGGGTCGTGACAATTGGTTTATACGAAATTTCTCAGCAAATATCTACTAGAATTTTGAAAGCATGCTTTTTCAGATTCCTTAATTTTCGATACAAGTGGAATTGGTGATCCAAAATGTGGTAGTTTATTTCGCGTTCTTTAGGTTTCTGAAATGGTGTATGAACACTTCTCCCTTAAAGATCCATATAAATCTTGGATTTAGATCTGTTTAAAATGGACAACGATTGCTATATATGAATTGGTAAGATCCGTTTGTACCACGCTCTCTCTCTAAATTATAGAATTCTGTTTCAAAGTTTACCAAATAGGAACGAGATCAGTGATCAAAAGAGATCCTGCATATCTGTATAGGCGTGTACAAATATGTGTCCATGAATGATGTGTATTGTGTTAGCCTATTCCTACTTTTTTTTGTTAAACTGAAATATGGATTGTTTGAGTCTTGGAGAAACCCTGTTTGCTGACCTATCTTGAAGTAGTTAAATTAATCAAAAGCTTCTTTCTTATTGCAAAATTAGTCACAATTAGGATTGGCCAAAGAGTTAAATAAAAATTGGGCTAAAATATGGCCATAACCCAAAAATCTTGTCCTTTAGGTTAGCAAGTTTAATTTTGGACAAATCTTCACATACCTTCTAAATAGAATCATGCCCGTTAGGTTGAAATTTGATACAGAGTTAAGCGTTACTCCAAAACTACCATAACCTACACTCGGGAGTGGCAACTCATGCCCCCGACCTTCAACTCTAAACAATTAATAAAAACGCACATAGCAACCGCGGGTGCATTTCATGTGACGTTGTTGTCGTATGCTCAAAAACAACAAGTGCACGCCATCGTGACTTGTTCAAGATAAATCCATAAACGTCTTAATTTATCCTAGAAACTAAAACGACCCTTCAAAAATAGAAAAATATAAAGAATAATCGAATATCGCCTCAAATAGGCATTATAAAACTGTCATTAGTCTTGACTACGTAATCTACACTCGGGTGCGACAACTCATGTCCCCGACTTCAACTTCAAACCATATTAAAATCATCTATTGCAATTGCGGGTGCATTTCATGTGGCGTAATTGTAACATGTCCAAAAGCAGACAAGTGCATGTCCTCGTGATTTGTTTTTTCAAGATAAATTCATAAATGTCAAAAGCGGTTTTAAGAATAAAAAGGTTAAGCACCCAATAGGCTAAAACACGTAAACAATCAGATAATTTAGGCCGAATATTAATAGTAAACGACCGCGCTAGAACCACAGAACTCGGGAATGCCTAACACCTTCTTCCGGGTTAACAGAATTCCTTACTCGGATTTCTGAGCGCAGACAACTTAAAACAGAGTCTAATTTTCCTCTGTTTGGGATTTTAAAAATAGAACGGTGTCCCGGAGCATCGTCAAAAATTCGGGTGGCGACTCTGAAATAATAAATAAATCCCAAATCCGAATAATGTTACTTTAATTGGAAAAACTCCCTTTATTTATCCGGGGGGTAGTGAAAAAGGAGGTGTGACAGCTCTGGCGACTCTGCCGGGGAACGAACCCAGAATCTCTGGTTCAGGTTCGAGCTTATATAACTGTTATATTTTGGCTTCCATTATCTGATTTTGCGTATTTAAACCTAATGTGCTAATTGCCGCACTTATCGCTTTGATATTATTTGAATTGCATATAAACTGTGTCGAAACCCTCCTTCTCTCTGAGTCTTCTAAATCATCCGGGAAGTGTGCACTTCGTGCGACTTATTTTCTGTTAGAGTCATCCAAATTTTAGAACGAGGTACAGACAAGTTTCAAAGCCGGTGAAGCTTCTGTATTCCTGGTACGCTACCCCGACCTCGGCTCGAGTTGTCAGCTCGGGTAAGCCTTGTCTAGAACGAAACCCCAGGGTATAAACCTAGTATGACATAGCCTCATGCCGGATCCCTAGTAGGAACGTTTATTCGCATCACGTGCATTTGACTTAGGGGACTCAACACAGGGGTTGGGTCCGTCTAGGACAGGTGAACCCAAAATGAAAGACTATCCTGACGCATCATACTTGCTATGTGTACAACATTTTGTTACGGTTTGTTTGTTGACCGGCTAAAAAAGAGGATAACAGAAAAACCAAGAGAGAAATAGAATAGGATATTTAGCCGATTTTTGAAAAAAACCCAATATTCAAAATCATCCCGAAACTCCGCCAAAATTTCTGAAAATAGTATTTCAAAACAAAGCAAGTCGGTACATATTGCCCGAACTACGCATTGTTTGATTCGCACCGGAGGTGAGATACGTAGGCAACCCTCATCGGGTCCAACCTTATTTTCAAAACCAAAACAGAAAAAATATACGATCGCAGAATTAGATAATGTTGTTCTTGCCTAAATAGCCAATCGTCCCAATGGGACGCCGAGAGGCTGTCTTTGCAAAAAATAACCACTTATAGTCTTTTTTGAAATTTTTGGCCCAATTAGCCAGCACAACCCTAAAAGCTTCCTATCCGAAGTATTGAAGGGCCGTATTCGCAAAGGGAGCCCATTTTCTTTATTCCAAAACTTTTGCAAAAATAACACTTTTTCGCATTCAGTCAAAACTTTTTTTATGGATTTGTTTTCTTAATCAAAACATTTAAACAAATGTGCAGTATGAATACAGTTGAAAATACTCCCTTTAGGGCTGTCGAGAAAATTCCCATGGGACTCCATATGTGGTGGAGCGACCTGGAGGAAGTTAATAGAAAGTCTGCCGTAAAAGCTTTGGGCGGACTCACTGGCCTTCTAAAAATCAAGCCGAGGTTGGATATCGTCGAAGCTTTAGTGTCATTTTGGGACCCCGCCCACAACGTGTTCCACTTTTCAGACTTTGAGTTGACACCCACGCTAGAGGAAATAGCGGGGTATGCTGGTCTCGGTGATAATCTTAGAAGTCGGTATCCGGTGGCACCTAGGGCGGTAACTCCACATAAGTTCTTCGATCTTTTGAACATTAGTCGCGACACTTAAGACTCATACCTGACTGAAGGGTTCTGCACTTTCTATTTTTTGTACAAACGTTATGGAGATCCTCGGGGCTATGAAGATGAAAATACTGGACCGACTCACCACAAGAGTCAGGCTAAATGAGAAGCCCGCCGGGGGTTAGCTTTCGTGGTAGCATTCCTGGGCACCTTAATCTGCCCCAGAGGTGACGGACTTATAGATATCGGACTGGTAGGGATGGCGGATTTCTTGATGAAGAAGAACAATGGCACTCTTATACCAATGATCTTGGCCGAGATTTACCGCGCTCTGACAATTTTCCAGTATGGGGGAAAGTTCTTTAAAGGGTGCAATCTGCTCCTGTAGATTTGGATGATCGAGCACCTCTGCCACCGCCCAAGTTACATGAACTACAGCTTAAACGGTTTGAATTGTATCGATGAACACATTACTCGGGTAGAGGGCCACATATTTCCTGAGGGTACAGAGGCCTGGCACTCACATTTGAGTTCATTAACCGCCGACCGAATTGAGTGGACTTTCGGATGGCTCCCTGTCGGCGAGGTTATCAATATGTCCGCTGAAGTGTGCTATCTTTTGTTAATGGGTCTTCGGAGTATCCATCCATATGCCCCACATCGGGTGGTACGGAAATTGGGTAGACAACAAGGTATTCCACATGATGAGGACCTAAGCCAACAAGCCATTGAGTTGTGTCTGAGAGCTACATTTCCGGAAAATAGGGTCCGTCAGATTTGGAACCAGTGCAAATTCTTAGAGCCTCAGACTCGGGTAAGAAACTTATCTCAAGGGGAAGTAGAGCCAGCCAATATTTCTTGGTATGGTAGAAGAGGCCGAGAGCACCAAGAATCGGAGCGACCTACGAAAAGACCTCACGTGCATCATTTTACTGAGCAGACACAAGAACACTGGGGTTGGCTAGAAAAGGAAAAAAACTACCGGGCTACATTAAGTAAATTGGAGGCCCAGATTCGAGAGCTCAAAGTTGAAAACACTTTACAAACTGCTGCATGGACAAAGAAAATGAAGCCCTCAAAGCTAAAATCCAGAAAATGAGGACATCCATTGAAAACCCCGAAAGGAGTAGAGCCGACGAAAGACTTGTCACCAGTCTCAAGCAAAAGCTGTGTAGTTATGGTGACGACTTGGACAAAGCTGAGGAAGATTTGACCCGAGCTCGAGCAAAGTGCGCAAAGAATGCAGAAGAAAGGGCAGAATTCGTGAAAATTGAAAAGAAAGCACAACAAGAAGTTCTGGGTTTGAAAGAAAGAATGGCCACCTTTTAAAACGAGATGTCCAAACAAGCACAAAGGTGTAAGGCAGAAAGAGAACAGTGCTATGACATGATAGCCCAGTTGGAAGAATAATTTCGACAATGGCAAGAGCAGACACAAAGACGCCCAGGCTTTAGAGGCAAGATCTTAGCAGATCGGGCGTCTACTTCAGGAGAAACGTATCATCAGGCAAAGGGTCCGAGAGATAGCTGATTACATTGTCACCAAATGCCAGGAATGCGAATATTTGACTCGGACCACCTTCTTCTCGGCGGTTATGATCTTCGTCCACAAGATAATGGACGACCTCTACCGCCTCCAACAAGATATAGCACGCAGGCTCGTGGCAAAGCCGAATGATGCCCCACGGGCCCCTGAAGCAATAGAAGCACTGATGGACTTTTGATATTTTTCGAGTCTGTATTTTATTTTCCTGTTGTAGTCCTGTCCAAGTCCATTGTAGTTTTTGCATTTCCAAGAAAACATGTCTTAAGCCTTTCGTAGTTTTTTTTAAAAAAAATTCAAAAGAAGTGTACTGAAGTTTCTTATGAAGTTGAAAGTATTTTATCTAATGAATGAAAGTCTCAAAAAATGTTTATTTCCTTCCTTCGGATTTACCCCTTGAACTACGTAATGATCTGATTCACGCGGCGCTGTGATACGTAGGCAATCCATATATGATTCGATCATAATAGAGCCAAAAATAATATAACGAAACAAAGAAAAGAGTGATAAAATAATAGAGAAAAACAAAAGATGAAAATAGAATTAAAAAAGTGGGGAAAGTCCAAATCCGAGAAAATAAAGTCGGGATGAGACACACAACCGTTGCAAAAAATATAGAAAGCGTTCAATTTCCTAGGTGCATTGCATACCCACAAACATGAGATTCCCTACGTGATAAATGTTTCAACCTAATGTTTTGTTGGTTCACTCTTAAAAGTGTTTTTCTAAGGTGGTTGGTTTTTGCTGTAACCTGGCTTCCCATCCCTACTTCACTAGATCAAAGGGCAGCATAGAAATGACATCTGAAATCCATTTATCAATCGTCAACTCTTCTGTGGAGGACCTGAATCCAGCCATCCCAACGTCTGAGTCCGCCACAGCTAAAGAGAATAGGATCCTGCGTTGCCGCATGCTAGAAATGTGGGACGCATGGTCCAATGGTAGGGAACCGCCAAGTTCCATCCCTGGATTCCCCGAGATAATCCTCAGGATGGGTGGAACTTCTAACATCCCTATAAGTTACCCGGCCACGCCACTCGGGTACCCAACTATGTCGGCTCACTTTGCCGGAAGGCCTTCTGAGGTTTGCCCCCAGGTCTTGTTTTCTGGTGCGTCATCCAACATCTTCACCGCACCACCAAGCTCCGCCATGGCTCCACCAACTATCATCAGGCCAAGCTTTGAGCCACCAACATTCACATTTTAAACGCCATCATTTCTGGGCACCACTCATGTCATTCCCGATTCATACCCCTAACAACCTCAGTATGAAGTTACTATGGGACGGATCAGAAAAGCCCTGAGCACGAAGAAATGGCTCGAAAATGAAGAGTATCGAGTAGAGCCTCAAGAACATACAGGGGCTGAGTGGGCAGAAAAGCGTCTCCTATGACGATTTGTGCATGTTCCCGCACGTCCATTTGCCTCTCGGTTTTAAAACCCCCAAGTTCGAAAAATATGATGGACATGGGGACCCCATAGCTCATCTGAAAAGGTATTGCAACCAACTCCGAGGAGCAGGTGGGAAAGAGGAACTTCTCATGGCATATTTCGGAGAGAGCTTAACAGGGATCACATCAGAATGGTACATGGACCAGGATATATCCCACTGGCACGTATGGGATGACCTAGCCCGGGACTTTGTTCAACAATTCCAATACAACATCGATATCGCTCCCGATAGAAACTCTCTATCCAATCTTAAAAAGAAGTCCTCGGAAAGTTTCAGAGAGTACGCTATTAAGTGGCGCGAGCAGGCGTCCAGGGTCAAACCTCCGATGGATGAGGTCAAAATGGTCAGTGTTTCTCTGCAAGCACAAGAAGCGGATTACTTTCAAAATATGATGTCCGCCATGGGAAAACCATTTGCAGAAGCAATCAAAATTGGACAAATGGTTGAGAATGGTTTAAAGACCGGTCGTATCCTGAGCCAATCAGCCATAAGAGCAACCTCCCAAGCCATCCAGAATGGAACCGGGAGTGCAACCAGCAGAAAGAAGAAATAAGAAGGGGCCATGATGGTTTCCGATGTCATGGGTTCTCGGCAATACTCAGGTCCATTCCCCAGAACTTCCCAACACTACTATCCTCACCAAAACGCGGCTTATGTTACGTCCCATTTTCCCTATGCGGTGATGAACGCTCAACCGCATCTCAGGCCGCAGCAACAATACAACCAGAACAGAGCTCCACCCCCAAGAAATAACCATCCTCCCCCAGCTCCATATAATCCACGCCCTCCTCAAAATAACTACCCATACAATGCTTACCGTGAACCACGAAGGAGAACTAACTTTACTCCTATCGGTGAATAATACTCAAGCCTCTTCCCAAAGTTGGTTCAGATGGGGCTTTTACAGCCCGTACCTCCGAACAGGCAAAATCCACAATCGCCATCATACAAGCGGGGTACCAACTGTGCCTATCATTCTGGAGTAGAGGGGCATGACACGGTCAAAGTAAAGCCTGATAGCCAACCATTGTATCACGATATCAAAATATTATTGAAAATAAAAGAATATCCAGAGTAGGCCAATGGGGACCAAAAGAGAACCATCCGGAGACTTGCCAGCAATTTCTTCCTAAGTGGGGAAGTACTGTATAAGAGGACTACCGATCTGAATCTATTAAGATGCGTAGACGCCAAAGAAGCCGAAAAGATTACGAATGAGGTGCACTCAGGAGTATGCGGTCCCCTCATGAACGGATACGTCCTCGCAAAGAAAATCTTGCGGGCCGGGTATTATTGGATGACCATGGAGAAAGATTGTTTTAGCTTTGTCCAGAAATGCCATAAGTGTCAAATACACGACGATTTGATTCATGCACCACCATCAGAATTGCATCCTATGTCAGCACCTTGGTCGTTTATTGCCCGGGGAATGGATGTCATCGGGAAGATCGAGCCAAGGGCCTCAAACGGGCACAAATTTATTTTGGCCGCTATCGACTATTTCACAAAATGGGTCGAGGCAGTCACATTAAAAGTTGTCACCAAGAAAGCAGTGGTGGATTTCGTGCACTCTAATATCATCTGTCGTTTTGGTATCCCAAAGACTATCATTACCGACAATGCCGCAAATCTAAACAATAACTTGATGAGGGAGGTATGTGAACAGTTCCAAATCACACACCGCAACTCCACCCCTTACCGACCCAAAGATTATGGCGCCGTTGAAGCAGCAAACAAAAATATTAAGAAAATCCTCAGCAAAATGATTCAAACTTCCAGGCAATGGCACGAGAAATTGCCTTTCACATTTTTGGGATATCGCACGACAGTAAGCACGTCGGTTGGAGCTACTCCTTATCTATTGGTTTATGGCACTGAAGCCGTAATACCCGCAGAAGTGGAAATTCCCTCCCTTCGGATTATTGTCGAAGCAGAAATCGAGGATGATGAATGGGTCAAACCCGACTGGAGCAATTGACTCTGATTGACGAGAAAAGGATGGTTGCAGTTTGCCACGGGCAGTTGTACCAACAAAGAATGGCCCGCGCCTACAATAAGGAAGTGCGGCCTAGGAACTTTGAAGTAGGGCAACTTGTTTTAAGACGTATCCTCCCACACCACGAAGAGGCAAAAGGAAAATTTGCCCCGAATTTGAAAGGTCCATACATCATAAGGAAATTGCTTCCAAAAGGAGCATTGTACTTGGGAGACATCGAAGGAAATGAACCAGAAACGGCTGTCAATGCAGATGCAGTCAAAAGGTATTATGTTTGACCTCTTCCGTGATGACGTACCGATGATCGAAATGACGAAGGCTTTTCATTCATGTTACCCCAAACACTATCATTTTGTAAACCATTTGAGCCGGTTACTCTTCCTTGACTACCCTCCTTGGAATTTGAAGAAGAAAGAAGAAAAAAAAAATCAAAAGAGAAAGAGAAAAAAGAGAAAAGGAAAAATCAAAAAAGAGAAAGGAAAATAAAAAAAAATCAAAAGCAAAACAAAAAAATCAAATCAAAACAAAAAAAAAACAACAACAAAATGTTTGCTTGAACTACGTCTGACTTGATTCCGAAAGGATACGTAGGAAGCCTCTCCCTGGGGTTCAGTCACACCAAAATAAAAATCCACATTTCTCCAAGAGTTTAAGGTGGGGCGAGTGTTGAGATTCGGCAATGATTCGCTTGAAAGTTCTAAGGTTGTAATTCAATACAAATTCTTTTACCCCAAATCCTATTCAAGTCCTTCCGATCGATCGGCAAAGAAAAGCCATAGTGGGAAGATACATCTATCTAGACCTCATACAAGCAATGAGAGAAATCAAAATGAGAGAGTCTTATTGGTGAAAACCCACACGGGCACCATAAGGCGACGGTGAGTAGAGCAACTAAAAATGAGAGAGTTTTGTAAGTGAAAACTCGCAAAGAGCACTACAGGGCGATGGCGAGAAGAGAAATGAGAGAGGCCATTTAGTGAAAACTCGAAAAGGGCACTACTAATCGAAAAGAGGATGATTGGTCACTAATATCGACATGGTCTGGGGCAAGGTTTCTCAACATCGAGTTAAAAGTCGTGACGAATTTCTGAGAGTCAGATGGTTTATATAGATCAGGCATCCAGTCCAAGACGCATGTCATGTTCATTGAAAGTCGCATACACTCCAGATAAGTCCTTCTTCTCTTCCTCGAAAAGGATATTTCTTGTCAAAATTCATTGTCTCAGTTTCTTTGTTATTCTCTTTCAATCCCTTTCAATCTGACTCTGTTTCTAAGGTAAAACAAGGAAAGGATGGCAAAACTGACTTACAGGATTCTCGTTTGACGCAAGCCAATATGCAAAGGGCACCGAGCCTCGTCAGGGGCATCAAGTCGATCCCGACTGGCCGCAACGACCGATGTTTTAAACACAACTTTTTAAAGGGAGAAGATCATATCGAAATGCCTATAAAGGCAATTGAAGTGAAAGGTTAAGTCCCACATGGCTAACCCCCTCAGAGAAGATTGAAAAGCCGAAATGCTCTAAATGCTTTAAAGACAAATGGAAGGAAAAATCATAAATGAATGGTCAATAAAGTTGGAAAAGGGTTAAGTCCCACGCAACTAACCATTGCAGCAGAATTTTAGGGGGCCAAAATTTCCCCGATACTCTGGAAATCCAAAAGAAAAAGCAAGTGAAAGGCCTACAAAGGCAAAGTAAAGTCAAATATTGGGTCCCACGTGACCGATCTTCATGGAAAAGAATGGAAAGCATGAGTTCCCGGGATTAGAGATGAAACCCGAACCCCAGCAAGCAAGCAAATAGTTGAAATCTTCGTCAAACGAACTGAGATCAAGCGGTGAAAAACCAAGGCCGCAAAACCAACCACCGTTTCAAACTAACAAATTATTCTTTGTTTGAAAATCTGAAACAGGTGCAACTCGAAAGCAACCTTGCGAGAAGCGGGTGCAACCAAAAGGAATTACGCAAGGGCTAGAAGGAGCTCTGCAGTACCGACTCCATAAAGGGAAGTTTCCTCCAAAACTTCTTTTCCGCATTCACTCATTCTCTGAAAATAAAATGAAAATAAGAAGGAGAAAACGAAGAAAAACGATTTTGAAAACAATTCAGACTTAAAGTAGTATAGAGCCTCCAAGCCCTAGCTACACCTTTTCCAACATAGGATATTCCATTCCTCAGTTGATGCCAACATAGGGTCTCCATTCCCTAGTTGATGCCAGCATAACCTGATGCCGACATAACTTGATGCCAACATAGGATATTCCATTCCTTAGTTTATGCCAACATAGGGTCTCCACTCCCTAGTTGATGCCGGCATAACCCGATGATTTTTTTTAAAACATAGGGTCCCACTCCCTAGCAGCCACCGACATAATCTGGTGATCTTTTTGACAACAACATAACTTGTTGATCATCTCCTAACATTGGCATAACCCAGTGATCTCTTTTTCCCTAGGCAGCGGCATAACCTGTTGACCCTTCCAGACACCGGCATAACCTGGTGATCTTTCTGACAATAGCATAACCTGTTGATCATCTCCTGATACTGGAATAACCAAGTAATCTCTTTGCCCAGGCAACAGCATAACCTGTTGACCTTTCCAGACACCGGCATAACCTGGTGATCTTTCTTGACAACAACATAACCTGTTGTGCATCTCCTAACACCGGAATAACCCAGTGATCCCCTTTTCCCCAGGCAGTAACATAACCTGTTGACCCTTCCAGACACCGGCATAAGCTGGTGATCTTTCCAACAACAGCATAACCCGTTGATCATTTTCTGAACACTAGCATAACCCAGTGATCTCCTTTTCCCCAGGCAACGACCTAACCTGTTGACCTTTCCAAACACCGGTAAAACCTGGTGATCTTTCTGACAACAGCATAACCTGTTGATCATCTCCCGATACTGGCATAACCCAGTAATCTCTTTGCCCCCAAGCAACACCATAACCTGTTGACCTTCCAGACACCGGCATAACCTGGTGATCTTTTCCTGACAACATCATAACCTGTTGATCATTTCCTGACATTGGCATAACTCAGTGATCTCTTTTTCGACAACATCATAACCTATTGACCTTTCCAGACACCAGCATAACCTGTCGATCTCTTACAACATAGGGTCTACAACCCCGGTTGATATTACCTTTGGGCATAGGGTGTCCACTCCCTAGTCCACAATAACTCCGGGTGCACTGTTTCCGGCTTTTCACCGCTTTCAATAATAAAGTAGTATAGATTTCCTTACAATAACTCACGAAATTTTCCTAGTGAAAACTGGGGCAGAAAATTTCGTTCGTTTGCTTTTTGATTGTGTGCAGATTGCATTTTAAGGAAAATGGATTCGAGACGACCAAAATAAGACGTATCAATCCAGAATAAAGAAAAGAAGAAAAGAGAAGACGAAACCCAAGGTGCAAAAGCAGAAATGATGCAGGTTGTTCAAGACAGACCGAAGTCACGAGCTATGCATGCCCTTTCTTGATCCGAAATGCTGGAGAAGATTGAACCAGCACATACAGCTAACAAGCATCAAGATTCAGATCAGAGTCTGCGTGAAGAAACAACCAAGGCTCAAGATCAAGCTTCAAAATACTTGTAGATAGGAATTTTGTAACTCGTAGCTGGTAGGCTAGTTTAGTCCCTTTCATTTTGTTTTGGTGTAATAAGGAGCTCAGCGAGCAGTAAGCAGCAGCAGCGAAATCACTGCTTCCCGGTAGTCCCAGCTACCAAAACTTCCAGAACTACACTGACCTGATTCCTTTATAGCCAAGGATATGTAGGCAACGTTTGAAGCAGGGTTCAGTCAAATCTTTCAAAAAATGCTTCATAATGGAACATATGAAAAAGTCATTTATGGTTGCTCACTCTGTCTTTGCCCGGAAACTCTTCGTGTTTCCGAACAAAGAGGGGCAGCTGTGAGCACGTGATTTTTACTCGCCATATCATCCTATAAAAATCTCAATAAAATTAATTAATTTTATTGATTTTGTTGATTTTTAGTGATTAATTATGAATTCTTTGCATTTTTGCATATTCATAATTCATCTTGTGAAATTATTAAAATTGCGTCACAATTATCAAAGGATTATGAACTCATTATTTGTAATTAATTTGAATTAAAAATGAACGAATATTGGTTATATGATGTAATGTAGTTTTTTTTAAACAACTAATTACTAAAAAATTAATCATTTTATCCAATAAATCATAGATTTAATTAGAAATATAAAATTAGTTGTTTTATTCTCAATTAATCTATAATTAGATGGAAAATAAGGTTTAAAATTAATTACTATATTTTTTGGATTTAACTAGGTTTGAATTCAATTGAATTAATGGGTTTAGTAATTAAAGAGCTTAAAATCGGACTTGGGCTAATATCTAGGCCCAAACCATCTCTACACAACCTCAACACCCAGCCCAAACCCCATAACCCATACCCGGCCTTTTCCCCTCCTGTTACCAAACGACTTCGTTTTGATAAGAGAACAAATCCCAGCCGTTGATCTCATTTGATCTAACGGCTGGGAACTCCCCACCCCCTAGATATAAAACTGTTCCAAATCACCACCCCCCTCATTTCTCCCTAACTCTAACACCCCTCCCCACTCATCTTTATCCCCTCTCTCTCACTGGCCGGTCCCCACCGTAGTCCCACCGCCCCCCGCCCTAACTCCGTTGGCCGAAAATCGCCTCTGGCGGCAGAGCTTCTCCAATCAACCCCAAAATTATACCAAATAATTCCCATGGTCTCCTCAACCCCATACCAACGTTGATTTTCCCAAATAATCATCCGTTTGCGACTAATTCCGGATCTGAAAAACTGTCAAACCCTAAAGTTCGTTCAAGATGATCCCAAGCGACCCTGTGACTCAAACTCACATAAGTCGATGGCTCTTGACAAGAGTCGTCGATTCATGAAAGTAAGAGTCGCTTTTGGAGGTCGCCGGAGTCCGGCCAAATTCTGGCAAACCGCTGAAGTTCATCCAAACCCTTCAACGGGTATTCTTCCTTTTCCTTACTACTTTCGTATGTTATTAAAACCATAATTTCATGATAATCATTTCTTTTAGGTTGTTTTCAGTAATTTCTTTTCTTTCTTTTTCTTTCTCTCTTTCTGTCTTCTTCGTTTATCCTCGCTCATTGCTTGACTGTTGTTATCCTGCTCTCGATTGACTAGGAAGAATCTAAAATGACAATTTGTTTAATCTTGATTAGTTAACAGTGTTATCCCTAGAACCATGTATTTTGATCATGTGCTGGCTCTTTCCCTTGAAAAACATGCCTCTAATTGCTTGTCGTTAGGATTAGATTCTTCTCCTTTCATCACTTCATGATTATCCGTCGTTAAATTATGTAAAAAAAATGGTGGTGATTGGTTAGCAATTAGGTTTCGTTGGATAAAATCTAGGGTTCTCGCTTGAATGATTCAGTTTGTTAGCATACCTTTGCTTAAGTTTTTGCAGCATGTTTAATCATTCTAGGACTCTATGTTACTTGTCAACTTTTTGCTAAAACTCAATCATGAACGTTTAAATCCTCTTCGTTTAATCAATGTTAGTTCATCATGGTTAATCACTAAACTAAGACATTAAGACCTCACTTGGGTTATTTAATTGCTTAACTGGTTTTAACTTGGGATTCAAGCATGAGTTGTTGATTTAAGCCTGATAGGAGCTAATTAGTAGGCTGGTTTGGTTAAGTTAATTAGTCACACTTAGTTTAGACTAAAATCAAATAACCTAAGGACTGAAATAATTAATTAAAACCAAAGTTAACGTCTAGTTAACTAATGAACCTAACTAGTGTTAGTTAACTAGAGTTAAATAATAACCCAAATAAGTAACCCTGGTTACCTAATGGTGAATATAGGGACTTCAAGGGGTATATTAGGTAATATATATTAGGAAATCAGATTTATAAGGGTAAAATCTAATAGGTAGGAAAGGTCTAGAATAAGGGGCAGCTGTCCCAAAGATAAGGTTGACAGCTGCCCTATGTACTATTTGGTACAATTTTTCAGCTTTTGGAAAGGAATATTCCAAGGAATATCCCATTCCCAAATATCTTATAAATAGACCCCTCTCTTTAGTTAAAGAGGGACGTTTTTGGACCTTCTGAAAAAGCTCTCTGCTAGCTGCTGAAATACATAATACTTCTCATTCAAAAACAAAAGGGGTTTTAAAAAAAAAGATTATTAGAAAAGAAAGAAATCTGATTTCTCTTTTGGAAAACAAGTTTACAAGTAGAAGAATTAGTTCTCACTTCTTTTTCTCTTCTCTTTTGGACTCTGATTCCTGGAGGTTCTTTCTAGTATTCACACTCTTAATTCATAGTTTATTGTTGTTGGGTTTTTCTCTGGTTTTCCTGCTCGTTGTTGCTGAAATTCCTTTGTTCTTGTTGATTACTATCTATGCTTGACCTTTATTTGGTCAAGTTTTCTACTTTTCTACTCCTAAAGAAGGTATGTATCCACTCATTTATTCTCAATGAGATGTTAGACTGAATCTTCATCCTCTGTTCATTGTAAGCTGTCTGTTTTGATATCTGAAGCTCTTTTCTTGTGTTCTATATATTGTAACTATGTAGATGTTGTGATGAATGCATGAGGGTGATAAACATAGTCTTGTTGTTGGTATTTCTTTGCTGTATATTTTGTTTATTTCAGATTATAGGCATAATGTAGTTGTACTTGTAATTCTACCTCCTAAAACATTGCACCATGGTGTAGAATCTGACCTTCTCTATGGTCAGGTTCTCTTTGTAAGTGTACAGAAAAATATGCTTCCAATTGAGTCTCTTTGTCCAATAAGGAGATTCAACAAAGCAAGTCCTTAGATAGGTTAGTATTAGCACTAGGGCCAATGAATTTGACCTTCCAATGGTCAAATTCACCCTATAACAGTGCACAAAACAGTAGTATAGATGGCTGAAATTCGCCCTTTAAAGGGTATAAAGCATGTGGTTGAATAAGGCATCGAGTTTAGGAGTCAGAATTCTTGAATAGTCTGATTCACCCTCTAAGATGCCTAAGAAATCAAAATCACAATACAAGTGTGAATCAAATGTTACCCGAAATGACTGTTAGGGAATTGAATCTGACCCTTCTCATGGTCAGATTCATCATATAACAATATATAAATGGTTACAGAATAGGCTGATTGTTATTACAAAAGGTATTAAGACAGGAATCTAGGCCCATAAATGGTCAAGTTAATATCTTAAGAAATGCCTAAGAATGGTCAAGTTACTACATGAATTAAGGCCATAATCTGTTAAATGATTAAAGGTCTGATGGGTTTGCATCCTTGGAGTTGAACTCGACCTCTTTTATGGTCGAGATTCATTCCAAGAGAAATGCATAAAATAGGTTCTGTCCTTTAGAATCGAAAATTATAGCATGATTATGATCAAATCTGACCCAATAATGGTCATGTTTTTCCTAACAACATGCCTGGAATGTATTTGTTAAGTCAGCTATCTTATGATCAAAAAATACAGAATCCAAAGCCCCTTGAAGGTTGACTCGCACAGGAGCAGTTCTGCCCTCTCATTATTTTGTACTATTGTTTTCATTTTTAGGAAATTGTATTTCATAGGGAAATGAGAATGTAATTATATAAATTTTTTGTAGTTGTAAGTATGGACTGGATACTGTAAAGTATTATTTCAGTTTCTTCTTTCTCTTACACTTCTCGCTAAAAATCCAGAATTGGGCCCATCTGGATGAAGCAGCCCGTTAGGGCTTTAATCAAGTTTAGCTCCCTAGGCTATTGGGCCATAAGGGAGTAGATAAGCCTAAAATTAGAGTTATTTTCTCTAAAAGGTATTTTAATGGCGGTAGGAAATATAATCAAAAACAGAAATTTGCAGCTTAATTGGTTTATACGAAATTTCTCTGCAAATATCTACTAGAATTTTGAAAGCATGTTGTTTTAGATTCCTTAATTTTCGATACAAGTGGAATTGGTGATCCAAAATGTGGTAGTTTATTTCGCGTTCTTTAGGTTTCTGAAATCGTGTATGAACACTTCTCCCTTAAAGATCCATATAAATCTTGGCTTTAGATCTGTTTAAAATGGACAAAGATTGCTATATATGAATTGGTAAGATCCGTTTGTACCACGCTCTCTCTCTAAATTATAAAATTCTGTTTCAAAGTTTACCAAATAGGAACGAGATCAGTGATCAAAAGAGATCCTGCATATCTGTATAGGCATGTACAAATATGTGTCCATGAATGATGTGTATTGTGTTAGCCTATTCCTACTTTTTTTTGTTAAACTGAAATATGGATTGTTTGAGTCTTGGAGAAATCCTGTTTGCTGACCTATCTTGAAGTAGTTAAATTAATTAAAAGCTTCTTTCTTATTGCAAAATTAGTCACAATTAGGATTGGCCAAAGAGTTAAATATAAATTGGGCTAAAATATGGCCATAGCCCAAAAATCTTGTCCTTTAGGTTAGCAAGTTTAATTTTGGACAAATCTTCACATACCTTATAAATAGAATCATGCCCGTTAGGTTGAAAATATTATAAAGAGTTAAGAGTTACTCCAAAACTATCATAACCTACACTCGGGAGTGGCAACAATTAATAAAAACGCACATAGCAACCGGGGGTGCATTTCATGTGACATTGTTGCCGTATGCTCAAAAACAACAAGTGCACGCCATCGTGACTTGTTCAAGATAAATCCATAAACATCTTAATTTATCCTAGAAACTAAAACGCCCCTTCAAAAATAGAAAAACAAAAAGAATAATCGAATATCGCCTCAAATAAGCATTATAAAACCGTCATTAGTCTTGACTACATAATCTACACTCGGGTAATTTATCCTAGAAACTAAAACGCCCCTTCAAAAATAGAAAAACATAAAGAATAATCGAATATCGCCTCAAATAAGCATTATAAAACCGTCATTAGTCTTGACTACATAATCTACACTCGGGTGCGACAACTCGTGTCCCCGATTTCAACTTCAAACTATACTAAAATCACGTATTGCAATTGCGGGTGCATTTCATGTGGCGTAATTGTAATATGTCCAAAAGAAGACAATTGCACGTCCTCGTGATTTGTTTTTCCAAGATAAATTCATAAATGTCAAAAGCGGTTTTAAGAATAAAAAGGTTAAGCACACAATAGGCTAAATCACGTAAACAATCAGATAATTTAGGCCGAATATTAATAGTAAGCGACCGCGCTAGAACCACGGAACTCGGGAATGCCTAACACCTTCTCCCGGGTTAATAGAATTCCTTACTCGGATTTTTGGGCGCAGACAACTTAAAACAGAGTCTAATTTTCCTCGGTTTGGGATTTTTAAAATAAAACGGTGTCCCGGAGCATCGTCAAAAATCTGGGTGGCGACTCTGAAATAATAAATAAATCCCAAATCCGAATAATGTCACTTTAATTGGAAAAACTCCCTTATTTACCCCTTTATTAATCCGGGGGGTAGTGAAAAAGGAGGTGTGACATGGTCCGTTTACTCAAAATGTTGACCAAAGTCAACTATAATCAAATTTAAATTCTAGAAATCACTATTTCTCATATTTTCACATAAAAGCTTTCCGGTTTCACGCCCGGACTGCGCACACATATTGAGGTATTTAAAATTAAATCTTTTTAGGCCTATTAAGCCTAGAACGGAGTCTAAATTCATAAAATGACCCCTTGGGTCATCACAACCTCCACCTCTAAAACAAACGTTCGTCCTCGAACGGACATAGAAGATTACTTGAATTTGCAAACAAGTGTGATATTTACTCTGCATGTCCGACTCGGACTCCCAAGTAGCTGCCTCAATGGGCTGGCCTCTCCACTGCACTCGAATTGAAGGATAATTCTTAGTCCGGCTCCTCCTCATAAGTCAAGTCTTTGTCCAATTGGATAAAGCTAAAATCTAACACGTGGGACGGGTCACCATGATATTTCCGGAGCATAGATACATGGAATACCGGATGAACTGAGGATAACCCTGGAGGCAACGCAAGTCTATAAGCTACCTCCCCTACCTTATCAAGAATCTCAAACGGTCCGATATACTTAGGGTCAACTTGCCTTTCTTCCCAAACCTCATAACACCCTTCATGGGCGATACCCGAAGCAATACTCTCTCTCCAACCATGAATGCCACATCACGAACCTTACGATCGGCATAACTTTTTTTCCTAGACTGAGCTGCACGAAGTCTTTCCTTAATAATCTTGACCTTATCTAGGGCCTCTTGAACTAAGTCTCTACCCAATAACCGAGCCTCTCCCGGCTCAAACCATCAACCTGGTGATCTGCACCGTCTACCATATAATTCCTCATAAGAAGCCATCTGAATGCTCGACTGATAACTATTATTATAAGCAAACTCCGCTAATGGAAAGAACTGATCCCAAGAACCTCCAAAGTCGATAACACAAGCGCAGAGCATATCCTCTAAAATCTAAACATTACGCTCGAACTGCCCGTCCGTCTGAGGATGAAATGTTGTGCTCAACTCAACTCGGGTACCCAACTTACGTTGAACTGCCCTCCAAAAGTGCGAAGTGAACTGCGTACCCCGATCAGAAATGATAGACACGTGCACACCATGAAGGCGAACAATCTCCCGAATATATAACTCAACCAACCGCTCTGAAGTATAAGTACTTTCCACAGGAATGAAATGTGTTGATTTAGTCAGCCTATCCATAATAACCCAAACTGTGTCAAATTTCCTCTGAGTCCGTGGGAGCCCAACAACGAAGTCCATAGTGATACGCTCCCACTTCCACTCAGGAATATCTATCTGCTGAAGCAAAGCACCGGGTCTCTGATGATCATATTTTACCTGCTGACAATTTAAGCAACGAGCCACATACACAAAAATGTGCTTCCTCATCCTTCTCCACCAATAATGTTGCCTCAAGTCTTGGTACATTTTGGCTGCACCTGGGTGAATGGAATACTTAGAACTGTGAGTCTCCTCAAGGATCAACTCACGAAGGCCATCAACATTAGGCACACATAACCGACCCTGCATCTTCAAAACACCATCATTTCCAACTGTAATCTGCTTCGCACCACCGTGACGAACTGTGTCTCTAAGAACCGCCAAGTGTGTGTCATCATCCTGCCGCTCCCGGATACGTTCAATTAGAGAAGATCGAGCGACTGTACAAATTAGGACACTGATGGGCGAAATATTCAACCTCACGAACTGATTATCCAAGGTGTGAACATCTAAAGCCAACGGTCTCTCACTGACTAGAATAAATGCAAGGCTGCCCATACTTACCGACTTCCAACTCAATGCGTCGGCCACCACATTGGCCTTCCCTGGATGATATAATATAGTGACATCATAATCTTTCAATAACTCTAATATCCTCTTCATAAAATTAATATCTTTTTTCTTGAACAAGTACTGAAGACTGTGATGATCCGTGAAAACCTCACACGGCACACCATAGAGATAGTGCCTCCAAATCTTTAATGCATGAACAATGGCTGCCAACTCTAAGTCATGAATATGATACTTCTTCTCATGGAATTTCATTTGCCGAGACGCATATGCAATCACTCTTCCATCATGCATTAATACTGCACCTAATCCAATACGAGATGTATCACAAACACCGTGCACCATCCTGAACCTGTGGACGACACCAATATTGGCGTCGTAGTCAAAGCAATCTTGAGCTTCTGAAAGTTCAACCCACACTCGTCCGACAATTTGAATGGAACACCCTTTTGGTTCAACATGATCTTAATAGTTGTTCATAATCAATTATAGAATCATCAAATAACTTCACGTTAATAATAATCCCCTTTCAAACCTTCACAATACTGCTAAGGAGATGTGGTGCATGAAGACCTCATAATTATATACCCGAATTAACGTGTCTCATTTAACGCCACACGAGCAGCACATCCCTCGTACGTCAAAGCTCAATAATTATAATACGGATTTGGCAAATTATGCACAGTTAATTAATTAATTAATTTCTTTATTTATTTATTTAATTATTGTTAGTATTACTTTTATCATTATTTATTCATTTATTATTATCATTATTATCGTTATTTCTATACATAAATTGTTGAATAAGCCTAACAGGCATGACTCCCTACCATTACTAAAATAAAATTTTATTTCACAAAGGAGAATTTAAACACAAGAATTTCCATCACAAGGATCTCATCCTTACATAACTTCCACCGCGGCTCGTAGCCCGATCTAAACATATCAAATCATATTAAAATACGAGGATCTCGCCCTCAATTCTGAATCACAAGTAATATGCATATCGTGCCAGTCGAAACCATCCCTTTTCTCCCTTTAGATATTTTCCGTTAAACAAAATTACACACGCAATGATAGGCATAGCTATTTCCATAGAATTTCTCAATACAAGTATTCACATAAGTAGATTTTTGAGTTACGAAGCTCACCCGAGAGTGGAGCATATTAGAAGAATTTTATTAGATACGCATAACTGTATCAAGTTCAGAAAGTCATCACTTTATAATAGTTAGAGATTGTTCTTTTAATGACACCATTTAATGTAATGACCTCAGCCCTACCATAGAAAATATACCAACAGGCTGGGTCTCCACCTCTAGGAGTCTGACCTCCACCTTCGACATGTAAGTTGAGTTATAACTGTCACACCTCTTTTATACTACCCCCGGAAGGGTATAAGGGAGTTTTTTCCAATTAAAGTGACAATCGAAACGAGATTATTTTATTTAAAATTCAGAGTCGCCACTTGGAATAATTTATGGTGTCCCAAGTCATCGGTTTAAAATCCCGAATCGAGGAAATTTGACTATGTTTTACAGTCTGCGAAACACAGAAATCCGGGTAGGGAATTCTGTTAACCCGAGAGAAGGTGTTAAACATTCCCGGCTTCCGTGGTTTTAGCACGGTCGCTCAACTATTAATAATTGGCCTAGCTATCTGATTTATTACATATTTAAAACCTATTGTGCCTTTTTTAGTTATTTACGAAATATACGTTGCAAACCCCGTCACATGAAATACACCCGCGATTTATGACATATTTTCATATTAAACAAAGTTACAACCGGGTCACATGAAATGCACACCCAAACTTAGCACACCCGAACTTAGACTTACGGTATTATACACATTGCAAATTGCGCTACGTGAAACGCACCCGCAATTCACAACATGTTAATTTTTATTATTGTTTGAAGTTATAGTCGAGTTGTCACGACCCAAAACCGGTACAGGTCGTGATGGCACCTAACGGCGAGGTTAGGCAAGCCAACGTACAACTATAACAATAACAGTGCAGAATATAATCAATAGTATGGGGTAAGGCCGTAGAAACAAGCTGAGCCACAACTAGGCCCAATATATACAACCCCAAATTACCAACATAACTACAACAAGTGTGTGCTAGGACTAGTGTCACAGTGTCAACGGGCGGCTACATAGATACAACAACTGAAATATAAATATACAAAAATATACAAGCCGCAGTCTGGAACAAAAGAAAAGCAAAATGAAACTAGAAGGCTCCAGAGGTGCTGTCAGGATGACGCCAAAAAGACAGCTCACCGTATGGAGTGACACCGCGATCAGTATCTATCAGTAGGCGGACGACCAGACGAAACAGTCTCAATACCTGCACAGTCAAGTGCAGAAAAAGAAAGAAAGTGCAGCATGAGTACATATAATCAACTATGTACCCAGTGAGTATCCCGTCTAAACTCGTAAAGAGTAGTGACGAGAGGTAGAATACATACTCACTAAGGTCTAGTACATAATAAAATAAAATACATGATGAACAATAAATCATATGAGAAAGTACATCAAGTATAAGAACATGTAAGCAACAATCAGTAACTGATCTCAAACATAGTCTTCCTTTGTAAGCTATTCATTATTATATTACTTGTTCTCTTTCTCATTATCCGAAATGTCTTATCTTTATTCTCAATTGTTCACTTCCCAATACTCTGTATTGTTTCTCAACTCACCCTCGTACGATCCCAACTCAATGCAAATGCGGATGAATGCAATGCATATATATATATATAACCGACACGGACAAGACTATCGGCCGAAGTCATAAGGGTGGGTCATAAGGACTGACTCGGTCATAAAGCTCCACACGCTCGCGAATCATACATGCAACTCGTGCGCTGACTCGATAAAATCTTCACGATCGCGAATCATCCATGCAACTCGTGGGAAAATATCTCTCCCTGCTCGCGAATCATTCATGCGACTCAGGGGCCAATGACATATGTATATAATCTCCCGATCACGAATCATACCTGTGACTCGGGGGCCAAAGAAATATAAGTTTCTCCCCGATCACGAATCATGCCTGTGACTCGGGGGCCAAAGAAATATAAGTTTCTCCCCGATCACGAATTATACCTATGACTGGGGGGCCAATGAAATTAGTAGTATAATTCTCTCTGATCACGAATCAAACCTGTGACTTAGGAGCCAATGAAATTAGTAGTATAATTCTCCCTGATCACGAATCAAACCTGTGACTCAGGGGC
>ML273060.1:0-14620 GCA_005239495.1 Nicotiana undulata
AATCCCTGTATGCAATGCAGTATGAGGGAAAGGCCCAGGTCTATGCCCGCAATCCCCGTATATGTATATGCAATATAAAGTAAAATCTCAAAATAACGTAGTTTAAGGGTTCTAGGTAAAAGAACCAGTTGGAAATCTCGGAGTAAAATCCTTAAATAAGTTTCAAATAATAGTAACGATTGGAAAATCAGTTAGAAATCAATTTACCAGGATAAAATCTTAAGTTATTATGTAGTTCAAACCGATAACAATAATAATAGAGTTGAAAATGAGGTATTGTGTAGAAAGAAGTATAGAATTTCAATTAAAATATCCCGTGCACGCGCTCGTCACCTCACGTACATGGGGTTTTATAGAAAAACTAGTTAAAAATGCCTAGGGGAGATTCTCCAACACAGAGTTAGGCAAGCCACTTACCTCATTTGTGCAAATCAACCGCTAATCACTCTCTTTCCACGAGTATCTAACTCCGGGTGGCCCAAATTTATTCAATTTGATGGTATTATGTAAATATAAATTCAAGTAAATTAAAGTAACTAATAAATTCGGAGCTAATACGCAAGTTTAAAAAATTGACCAAAACGCCCCTCGGGCCCACGTCTCGGAATTAGGTAAAATTTATATTTCTTGGACACCCATTCACTCACGAACTCACTCGAACCAGAATCATCGAACTCCGATGTCAAAACCCCCCTAAATCCTCAGATATTTTGGTTGGGGAAGTTTCATCAAGTTTCCATGGATTTTCCCCCATTTTTGCTAATTAAGCTAAGGAAAATAACGGGGATTAATGGTCTAACAAGGAATTAGGATTCGAAAACGTTACCTATGATCCTTCTCTTCAAAACCCACTGAAAATCGCCAATTTCCGAGTTCTCAAACGATTTTAGACTTATAAATTTCAAACCCTTAGATTTAGAATAAATACACAGTAATTTTCGCACCTGCAGTCCTTTCAACCGCACCTGCGGAAAAGGCATCGCAGGTGCGTGTTTCACTTAAGCTGGACAGAGGTCGCACCTGCGGGCCTTTTTTCACTGGTGCGGCCACCTGCGAAAATCCAATCGCACCTACGGAGACTGGGAAGGCCTGGCCCAACCTCGCACCTGCGGCTAGGGGTCCGCTCCTGCGAGCTCGCACCTGCGGCTAGGGGTCCGCTCCTGCGAGCTCGCACCTGCGGGAATTCCATCGCAGGTGCGGAAACACCAGAAGAAGATCTGGTTTAGCAGAGTTCCAAGTCCAAATTTCCTCCGTTAAGCATCCAGAACAACCCCGAGGCCCCCGAGACCTCAACCAAAACCACCAACTGACCCCAATACCTCATTCGAACTTAATCGAGCCTTAAAAACACGTCCCATAACATCAATATACCCAAAAATGCATAGATTCAAGCCTAAGAACTCATGAATTTCTAAGAATTCACATTCGACGCCGAACCACGTCTAAACTCGTCCGAATTACCTCAAATTTTGCACACAGGTCATAAATGACATTCTGGACCTGCTGTCGCTTTCGGAAAACCATTCAGAGTCCGATATCAAAATCTCACCTATCAGCCGAAATCGTCGAAATTCTAACTTCCGCCAATTCAATCCTAAATCTACACCCGACCTTGAAAACATAATCCGAACACGCTCCCAATACCGAAATCACCCAACGGAGCTAACGGAGTCGAAGGATTCCCATTCCGAATCCGTCTTCACACAGCTCCCACTACGGTCCAATTTCTGAGGTCAAAACTCACCTTAAAGGACTATATGTCCAAAAACACTCCAATGTTCATCACCCAACATTCCGACAAGTTTCATTAACATTATAAGACATAGGAGAAGCAGTTATCAGGGGATCGAGGCGCTAACTCTCAAAACGACCGGCCAGGTCGTTACATCTGTGGGTCCCAACAGTACCAACACATAGCCTAAACATGGTGACTAACATAATTCACAGTCAAATTTCTATAACACATGAAGATAATATAGCTAACAACAAGTTTATTCAACTTTTTCAGTTTCACGGAATGGACCGAGTCACGATTCCCACAGTGCACGCCCACCCGCCCGTCACCTAGCATGTACGTCACCTCCAAAACAATCATATAACACAAAATCCGGGGTCTCATACACTCAGGACTAGATTTAAAGCTATTACTTACCTCAATCCGAGAAAAACTTTACTTCAATATTCCCTTTCCCCGCGAATCATTTTCCAAACGCCCCAAATCTAGCCACAAGCAGTACAATATAATCAGTGTGCGCTAAATGATTCAATTCCACAAGAAAAATATGAAATTATAAGCCAAAATCCGAAATTGACTCAAACCCGACCACGGGCCCGCATCTCGAAATTTGAAAAAGGTCACAAAACCCGGAATCCCATTCACTCACAAGTCTAACCATACCATATTTGTTAAAATCCGACAACAAATCGCCATTCAAATCCCCAAAATTAACTCTCCAAATCCCTAGCATCAAACCCCCATATTTCACCTCAAAAACTCACCAACTAGGTGTAAAATCAGTGGGGAAACATAATCATTAAATAAAAATGGACATAAGGATCTTACCTCAAGAATTCCCCGTGAAAAGCCCTCTCAAAATCTCCAAAATTCGAGCTCAAAATGTTGAAATGAAACCAAAATCACGAACCCTCATTTTTTATATGTTCTGCCCAGGATTTCAGCTTCAGCGGACATATTGCCGCTTATCCGGTCCCTCATCCGCTTCCGTGGAAACTCACTTAAGGTGGCCAATCGCTCCTGCGGTCCAAATCCCTCTTCTGCGGGTGCGCTTCTACACAGACCTTCCGCTTCTGCGGAGCAAATACTCCCAGCCATTTTGTCATGACCCAAACCGATGGGCCGCGACGGGCACCCGGTACCTTACTCAACCGAGTACTTACATAAAGTATCTTTCGTATCATACTATCATAGATAAATGAGCCGGAGAGGCTGCCATGAGATAAGTAGAATAAACATGAGAGAATACTGACATAGGACGACCCAACCTGATACAGAAACTTACTTACGTGACATACGGGCCTATAAGGCCTATATGGTCCATTACATACTTAAAATAAGCCGACAAGGCCATACAAGTATTCGTATACATGACATCTGTATAAAAGCCTCTAAGAGTTTATAATATTATAAAGGTCGGGACAGAGCCCCGTCATACCAATCAATGCATGTACTAATCATACTGACCAAATAAGCAACTCTGGAGCAAATGGAACACACCAACATCTTCCGCTGAGCTGATAGCCTACTTGGAGGACTCTTAACCTGTCTATCAGACTTGCTGGCGTGAAACGCAGCGTCCCCAGTCAAAATGAGTGTCAGTACAAATAACGTACCGAGTATGTAAGTCACATAAATAAGTATATAAAAGACATGGAAGAGACATGGAGTAAATAACTCAACCTGTAAGTCTGAATAACTCTATAAATCATGAAATACTTATAGTGTCATGCATATGCATATGAATGTCATGTCGTACATAGGTACATATGTTCATAACATCATCAAGCCTCTGAGAGCATCCCATCCCATCATATCATCTCAGCCACTGTGGGCAAAATCATCAACGTATACCAGCTGATCAGGTAGTGGTGCGTATATAACGCATTAACCTTTTTCCATATCCCATATACATATAATATACATATATATTCATATATAACGCCATATGGTCATGGATTAATGTACATGTATAAATGAATGCAATGCATGAGAAGTACGTCAATACAATCTCTTTGGAATAGTCATAAGACCATTATGGCTTTGATTAATATCAAGAAGTAAGCTTTATCAACTTACATATTTTCTGAGACTCATGAACAAATGATAGAATAATAGGACACATGAGGAATCAAGAACATAGTAACCTCTGGTATTTCTATGAATAGAGTCATTTATGGAATTTGTGCATTTTATCATTTCATTTGTATCATATGGATCATGTCAAAAAGAAAAAAGGGATAGCCTTAACATACCTGGACCAATTCCCTTGACAATTCCTCTAACACACGTCTTTTGTGCTGAAACACGTAACGGGGGATCAAAGTAGGGGAAAATCCATATGATGTTCTTGAGAAAGATTGTACGGTGCTCTCTTAGAATCGAAATTCCCGTTGCTATTACCTTATGAAGTCTCGTATGAATTTGTTGTAGCTTCATCCATAACTTAGCAAATCTTAGCATCCCACTTTAAAATTCATGAACAATATTACTAATTATGAATCAGAATGTTTCTTACTACAAGAAAGGAGTCCATGAATGTCGTTCCATCTTTTTCCCTCTTCATTAATCTTCTTTAACAAAAATGAGATAAGTTAGGTGCATATATCCTTAAATCTTGCCACCTAAATATACTTTAATGCTTAGCAAGCATGCTTATTCCCAAAATGTGATACCACCTCCTTCATACACATTAGTCATACTTTACCTTAATTGTCTTGGTCCCACGTGGGCAAAATAAATCTTACACTTATCTACTTCAATCAATAATTAACTATTTACCCACATAATTAAGATTTATCTCAAATTACTTAAAATGCTACTCACTTTTAACACACCGTATACACCTTACTATCATGATCATGTGATACCTTGTATAATACTAGTCCATAAATACGGGGTATTGTAGCTTGGACCATATTTTATCTCAAAATATCAAACTTTGACGAAATTCATTTCTTCGATTCACTTACCCTCTCACCTTCACGAATTTATTCGTCACTTGTTTGAAATGGCATAACACATATTATCTCCAAATAATCTTTCCCTTGAACTGATGTCAATTATCTTACGAAAATGTGACACCACCTCCTTCATACACATTACTCATACTTTACTTTAATTGTCTTTGTTCCACGTGGACAAAATAACTCTTACACTTATCCACTTAAATCAATAATTAACCATTTACTCACATAATTAATAATTATCTCAAATTACTTAAAATACTACTCCCTAACACACCGTATACACCTTACTATCATGGTCATGTGATACATTATACACTAGTCCATAAATACAGGGTATTGTAGCTTGGACCGTATTTTATCTTAAAATGTTAAACTTTGACGAAATTCATTTTCTTCGATTCGCTTACCCTCTCACCTTCATGAATTTATTTGTCACTTGTTTGCAATAGCATAATACATATAATCTCCAAATAATCTTGACCTTGAACTGATGTCAATTATCTTACGAAAAATTCAACGTACAATACTAAAGGGTGTAACATTGCCATAATATAATACTGTAGAGCGTAACATCATCGTAATATAATACTGCAGGGCGTAACATCATCGTAATATAATAATGTGGAGCATAACATCGTCGTAATACTGTGGGGCGTAACATCATTCCCCCATTTGGAACATTCGTCCTTGAATGTTGACTTATGCATTTATCATTCTCATAACCCATAGATCTTAAGAATACTTTAGTACTCTCATTTCCATCTAAACAATTGTTATGTGAATAAATCCAAAGGCCAGGGCATTCCCCCATTTAGGCATCTTTCTTATACCATGACTTGTGGTCGGAATCCGTCTAATCTCGCAACTGTTGCTACCTTCTATCATGCAGCATGTACGACACTGATCTTGTAAGTGCGCCTATGCGACTCTTCTCTCATTTTCCTCCAGATTTTAGCCAATCTCTAGGCCTCACTTTGTAAACATATATAGAGCTTGATAAAATGTCCCTTTGGGCATCTATAGGTATACTGTAGTTCTTCGCTCGGTATTTTGTTGAACTTACAAAATTACTATACCTTATTTTAGAGACCCGATTATCCATCCGTATGACTTTACTGCATCAAGGTAGGTCATACTATACCATAACTCTTACTTCGATTTATCGTTACTAAGGTCTTCTACCAAACTCCAGGTTACTCTCGTTGCTTATCCTTTATGTATAAATCTAAGTCCTTTTAATGCTTTTTCATTACTGTTCATCTTAAGAATGATGGCCTAATCTCATCTCATACTTTGTAACTTTATTCATCCATTGTTGATTCACCTTAATGTTGATCTATAATTTACCACAGATAACTTGGTCTCTTATGTAACACTGTCTCTAGGGCTCACGCCTCATCGGGGAACATCTGAAATGATTAGAGTGATCCACCTGGGGCGATACCATGATCCCATAACCGTATTTCATAGTATCCCAATGTGATTCACCTTACGTGGGTATTTTAATCCTGTATATTTCATTAAATCATTACTCAATCGTAGGCCGTCATCCTTTATCTATCACAATTACACCCTTATTCTACTTCCCCGGCGACATTCCATCTATTCTAAATGCTACTAGTCTTAGACTCCTTTGAGTTCATTCAGGCTATACTGAACTTTTTATAACTTAAAGAAACCATTAGCTCTCTTGTTTTCATGGGCTTAATCCTGAGGACTTATCCACTCTCGTCACCTTCTCACTCGCGCTTTCTTATCCTTACACTTGTCTTCCTAAAACCTTGTCGCTTTACCATACTTTATCTTGCGACCTACTCATATCCATTTATACTATTTCCATCCTTCCTTCAACTTGCTTGTACCATACACTTCCTTGTGTTATTCTGGAACATCAAGCGAGCCATTACATCGTCTCTAACTCTTCTTTACTTTTATAACTAGAACTCTCAGTACTTAGAAACCATGGGCTGGAAGGTATGCCACTAACGCTGCCACTATCATTCTTGGATACTGAATCCCTGCACTTCTAGCCTTTTATTGAAGTATGGACTATTCACAATTTTTTGCACATGAGTATCTCTTATGTTGTTCACCTTTACCTTACTTACCTTAAAATATCGCTTCACCTCTTTTACTTCTTTCATAACCTCCCTTCCACATAGGTATAATACACCTCCACAACGTGAAGCTCTATTATAATACTTGCACCTCTGGTGCGTACACAATCCGGTGGGAGCTTCATACTAACCTCTAATGAGGCTGCTACTCTTCTAACTGGATTTATCATAGAGCCGTTATAGAATATGGTTGTTGTACCATCTCTCTTGTACCTCAGATATTAAGAGTGATTCTGCAATGTTCTCAATTATGATATCTATAATTTTCTGGGTCCAATAATCGGACTCCTAATTTACTTAGTTGATGTATCTCTTTAGTTTCCTCTTCCCTCTGATCAACCTTTATTTACGCTTAAGCTATCTTCCAATCTACGGCTCATGGTATTAGTTATTACCTTAGCCCTTGACGCTATGGAATATCCATGATACAATCTTCTAACAATTCGATCTTTTGTTTATGATCTGGGCTCAATTCTTTCTTTCAACTTATACCAGAATCTTCTACGACTGTATGATTGTCAACATATATGCTGCCTGGATAATACTCCAAAATACTGAGTGCATTCATAACGTTGAGTGCATTCATAACGTAATAAACTCTAGATCATTGACTGAATAATTCCTTCTCAGCTTTCTTTAAATGCAAGCAATTTCTTTTCCTGATCGTTCTGCCACTTGTTGCATGAATACTTGGCTTATCTTAGCACCCACACATTTTGGGATTCCATACAACCCATGTGATCTTGAATATCACCTTTTGAATTTTTTTCTCCCCTTTCATTAGCCACGATAAGTGCCACTTTCTTATGGAGTGAATACAATGCTGTTGTGAGACTGTTGTTACAAGACCATTTCTTCTTTAGGTCATTGTGCTTAGGTTGAAGCCTTCTTCCTTATTTCCTTAGCTAGTATTTCTTTGAAGTACTTAGGGAATACCCTCTGACTCTTGTAAAGCTGCGAGCTTATTACATCGTATACCCAATGGAATTCTTGATATTCGTACTCACCTATAATTATCCTTAGTCACTTACCTCCACACTCATGTGCTCATACGGTTGCTCCTGAACTGAAGTTTTGACTGTCTTCCTAGTGGCACTCTCTTTTATTTCCGTAACACTCATACAGTACCTTTAACTACCGCAACTCCTATCTGAATATTTCTCAAGGATCACGATGTCATATCCGCGAGACTGAATTCTCCATATTAAGGTTCACTATGTTTATCTTGCACGATCTGTTGATTTGTCTATGTCCTCTTGTCTAGTCATAACTAGGCTCTTCCTGAATCAACTACTAACTACTCGTTGGCCCATTCTCATATTAATATTCAGCGTAATCTTTCTTGGATTATTTACTTTGTCTTAACTTGCCTCTCGCACTAGCTCCTTATTTATCCATAACATCCCGGGAAGGAACCCTTACTTCATTTCCTTGGTGTCGTGCTTGCATAATTTTTTGGAATTGTGGCATATCTGTAGGATTTGGATAAGTTCAATCTCCTTCCTTTCTCATTTTTATCGCATTCTTCCTTTACCATTTGATAGTTAGTAGAACCACTTAATTCTGACTTAATGTCATATCACTCTATATTCCGCCCTTTAGTGGAGTACTAACATTTAGTGCTACGATGATCTAGTATAACTGGCACACATAGTCCCTTAATCTTAACTTTGCTCACATTGCTTGCTTTAGGGAAGCGTCTTCCTGAATAACCATTCTCTGAATTTTTCATGAATCTTCTTCTGTTGTCCATTCTATTATCGCCGAAATGCTATATGAAATTCTCATGATGCCGTCCATTATCAAATCACTAAGTCCCTAATTCATGTTTAGTTTATCTTGTTCACCAGCCATACTTATTTCTATTACTCTGGGGTTTAACTTTTCCTTTTGGTAATCATGTTAGAGTCACGAACTTGTTTCCCGAAATGAGGATATGACTTTATGGACCATACTCTTTTGTTGTCTCAAGGCCTGTCACCTTCGTCTTTTCCTTCACTTGACTATAGACTTTTTAATATTGTCATTTGTTATTTATCTACCGTTGTCATCCATTATCACATCTTACTCATAATGCTTCATTATCTCTCTTCTTATTTCCCCATCAATATTTCTGTCTATCACTTTATTCTGAAAACTCTAACAAGACATTCTTTTGCTTTTATCTCCCCTTGCTCCATCCTCTCGCTCTTCAGGTTGCCTAACATTCTCGCTCTTCTAGGGACGGGAGCCATACTAAGGTAATATTTATCCCTTCCAGGATCCCAATGCCTATCCTTGTAGTACTCATATCTAGCTTTACTATTTTAGAGTGCACCATCTAGGTGTCTCACAAGGAGATCTATTAGCACATTTGCAATATCCTTCAGAAATGTCAACTAACACAAACAGTCCATCCATCATTTTGGGTCACTCTAACTCCAGCGGGATCCTGATATCCATCCTTCTCTTATACTACTTCTATTAGCTTTCATATGGCATAAATGAGATGGGTGTGGCCAATTGTACATACCTCTGCTACAATTGAAGGTAATTCAAAATGCTTATATTTCTCTGCTTGAATTGTAAATATTGTTTATCTTCATCAACTGGGTACCTCGTACCCTTCTTCACCTTGCTTCTTTACTTGCTGAAATTTTTGTCTACCTTTCGATTCTCTTATTCCTTTTTATCGTAAGAGTGGATAGGCATTCTTGCCTTAGGGATCCTTATCAATAAGCTTACACATCTTAGTATACACATGATCTGCTGAGTACCTCATATTTATCCATCATAAGCATAATGCAAAAATCGAGTTCCTCTGACTCAGCTCTTCCACAACTATATCTCTTACCAACCTTCTTTCTGGATGTAGGCATCGTCATATTATGAATAAGATAGAGTTTAGGAAGTTGAGTTCTTACAACTAAGCTCTACCACACGATCTATAGTAATAAGAAAGAGTGACAATCCTAAATGCCCTGTAGCCTTCTGCTTATAAGTGTGGTGCACAACACACCCATAAATAAGACTCTACTAGACACGGCTTGTAGACTCCCTAGGACAAAACTGGTCTGATACCACTTTTGTCACAACCCAAACTAATGGGTCGCGGCGGGCACACGGTACCTTACTCAACCGAGTACCTATATAACGTATCTTTCATATCATACTATCATAGGTAAATGAGCCGGAAAGGCTGTTGTGAGATAAGTAGAATAAACATGAGAGAACACTTGACATATGACGACCCAACCTGATACAGAAACTTACTTACACGACATACGGGCCTATAAGGCCTATGTGATCCATTACATACTTAAAATATAGGCTGACAAGGCCATACACGTATCTATATACATGACATATGTCTACAAGCCTCTAAGAATACATAATATTATAAAGGTCAGGACAGAGCCCCGCTATACCAATCAATGCGTGCACTAATCATACTGACCAAATAAGCAACTCCGAAGAAAATGGAGCGCACAAACATCTTCCGCTGAGATGATAGCCTACTTGGAGGACTCTCAATTTGTCTATCAGACCAGCGGGCATGAAACGCAGCGTACCCAGGCAAAGGGACGTCAGTACGAATAATGTACTAAGTATGTAAGGCATATAAATAAGTATATATAAAACATGGAAGAAACATGGAGTAAATGACTCAACCTGTAAGTCTGGATAACTCTTTAAATCATGAAATACTTATAGTTTCATGCATATGGATATGAGTGTCTTATCGTGCATAGGTACATGTGTTCGTAACATCATCAAGCCTCTGAGGGCATCCCATTATATCATCTCAGCCACTGTGGAAAAAATCATCAATTTATACCAGTTGATCAGGTGGTGGTGCGTATATAACGTCGTAATCTTTTCCCATATCCCATATATATATATATATATATAATATACATATATACGCATATATAACATCATCTGGTCATGAGTCAATGTACATGTATAAATGAATGCAATGCATTAGAAGTACGTCAATAAAATCTCTTTGGAATGTCATAAGACCATTATGGCTTTGATTAATATCATGAAGTAAACTTTATCAACTTACATATTATCTGAGACCCATGAACAGATGATAGAATAATAGGACACATGGGGAATCAAGAACATAGGAACCTCTGGTATTTCTATGAATAGAGTCATTTATGGAATTTGTGCATTTGCTCGTTTCGTTTGTATCATATGGATCATGTAAAAAAGAAAGAAGGAATAGCCTTAACATACCTGAACCAATTCCCTTGACAATTCCTCTAACACACGTCTTTTGCGCCAAAAAACGTAACGGCGGATAAAGGTAGGGGGAAATTCGTATGATTTTCTTGAGAAAGATTGTACCGCTCTCTCTTAGAATCGAAATTCCCGTTGCTCTTACCTTATGAAGTATCGTATGAATTTGCTGTAGATTCATCCATAACTTAGCAAATCTTAGCATCCCACTTTAAAACTCATGAACAATATTACTAATTATGAATGGAATGTTGCTTAATACAAGAAAGGATTCCATGAATGGCGTTCCATCTTTTGCCTTCTTCATTAACCTTCTTTAACAAAGACGAGAAAAGTTGGTGCATATATCCTTAAATCTTGCCACTTAAATACACTTTAATGCTTAGCAAGCATGCTTATTCCCAAAATGTGACACCACCTCCTTCATACACATTAGTCATACTTTACTTTAATTGTCTTGGTCCCACGTGGACAAAATAGCTCTTACACTTATCCACTTAAATCAATAACTAACCATTTACTCACATAATTAAGAATTATCTCAAATTACTTAAAATACTACTCACTTTTAACACACCTTATACACCTTACTATCATGGTCATGTGGTACCTTGTATGACACTAGTCCATAAATACGGAGTATTGTTGCTTGGACCGTATTTTATCTCAAAATGTCAAACTTTGACAAAATTCATTTTCTTCAATTCGCTTACCCTCTCACCTTCACGTATTTACTCGTCACTTGTTTGAAATAGCATAATACTTATAATCTCCAAATAATCTTGTCCTTGAACTGATGTCAATTATCTTACGACAAATTCAACGTACAATACTAGAGGGTGTAACATTGTCGTAATATAATATTACGGAGCGTAACATCATCGTAATATAATATTGCGGGGCGTAATATCATCGTAATATAATATTGCAGGGCGTAACATCATCGTAATATAATACTGCAAAGTGTAACATCGACATAATACTGTGGGGAGTAACATCATCCCCCCTTCTGCGATCCTCTATGGGCATCTATGGACACACATGTGCGGAAAGGACCTCGCATCTGCGACCTCTTCCAGCCTCCTGCTTGACCGCTTCTGCGAACCCCTTCTCGCTTCTGCGCGCTCGCACTTGCGGTGCCTACTCTGCAGGTGTGGTTACACCAGCAGCAGCAAAACTTCAGTTGTCCTCAAATCAAACCCCAAGTCCTTTAACCACACAAATTCAATCTGAGGCCCCGGGACCTCAACCAAACATACCCTCAAGTCCCAAAATATCATACAAACTTAGTCGAACTCTCAAAACACCTCAAACAACATCAAAAACACGAATCACACCCCAATTCAAGCCTAATAACTTTGAAACATCCAAAATCTACAAACGATGCCGAAACCTATCAAACCACATCCGATTGACCTCCAAATCACCCAACAGAGCTAATGGATCCATCAAATTTCAATACCGAGGTCATTTACACATAAGTCAACATCCGGTCGACTTTTCCAACTTAAGATTTCAATTAAGAGACTAAGTGTCTCAATTAACTCTGAATTCTCTCCGGACCCGAACCAACTAACCTGATAGGTCATAAAATAATAGTAAAGCAAAAAAATGAACAGAAAAAAGGGAACATGCTACAACTCTCGAAATGACTGGTCGGGTCGTTACATCTTCCCCCTCTTAAACAAACATTGTCCTCGAACGAGTCTAGAAACATACCTAGAGTCTCAAATAGGTGTGGATATCTGATCCGCATCTCCCGCTCGGTCTCCCAAGTAGCCTCCTCAACTGGATGACCTCTCCACTCCTTCACTGAAGCTATATCCTTTGACCTCAACTTCCGAACCTACCGACCCAGAATAGCCACCGGCTCCACATCATAAGTCAAATCACCAACCAACTAAATCCTTCTGAAATCCAAAACATGAGACGGATTGCCGACATACTTTCAAAGCATAGAAATATGAAATATTGGATGCACACACGACAAGCTAGGTGGCAAGGCAAGCTTGTAAGCCACCTCCCCAATCCTCTGAAGTACCTCAAAAGGCCCAATGAACTGAGGGCTCAACTTTCCTTTCTTCCAAACCTCATAACACTCTTCATGGGTGAAACCTTTAGCAGAACCTTCTCTCCAACCATGTAAGACACATCACGGACCTTCTTGTCGGCATAACTCTTCTATCTAGAGTGCGTCGTGCGAAGCCGCTCCTGTATCAATTTAACCTTGTCTAATGCATCTTACACCAAGTTTGTACCCAAAAGCTAGCCTTACCAGGCTCAAACCAACCCACCTGAGATCTACACCTCCACTCATACGAAGCCTCATACGGGTCCATCTGGATGCTCGACTGATATATGTTATTGTAAGCAAACTCTGAGAGTGGAAGAAATTGGTCCCACGAACCCCCGGAATCAATTACACACGCACATAACATATCCTCCAATATCTTATTAGTGCGCTGGTACTGCCCGTCCATCTGAGGGTGAAATGTTGTACTCAACTCCACTTGAGTGCCCAACTGTCAGCACGACTCTCCAAAACTGTGATGTAAACTGCGTGTCTCTATCTGAAATGATGGAAATTGGCACACCATGAAGGCGAACAATACCTCTGATGTAAATCTCAGCCAACCAATCTGAAGAATAAGTAGTACCCACTGGAATGAAGTGCGCGGACTTGGTCATCTGATGTAAATTGGAAGTATGTGGGAGCCCAACTACGAAATCCATGATGATCCGCTCCCACTTCTACTCTGGAAACTCTATCCTCTGAAGCAATCCACCCGACCTCTGATGCTTATACACCTGCTGGCAGTTAAGGCACCGAGCTACAAACCCCACTATGTCCTTCTTCATCTCCTCCACCAATAGTGATGCCTCAAGTCCTGATACATCTTCGTGGCACCCAGATGAATGGAATATCGTGAATTGTGGGCCTCTTCAAGAATCAAATCGTGTAGCCCATCCACATTGAGCCCACAAATCTTACCCTGCATCCTCAATACCCCATCATCCCCGATAGTCACATCCCTTGCATCACAATGTTGAACCTTGTCTTTAAGGACAAGCAAATGAGGATTATCATACTGGCACTCTCTGATGCGATCAAATAAGGAACACTGAGAAACCACACAAGCGAGAAACCGACTGCGCTCCGAAATATCCAATGTCACGAACCGATTGGCAAAGTCACATCAATCGCAAGCGGTCTCTCTCCAACGAGAAGGAAAGCAAGACTAGTTATACTCACTGACTTCCTACTCAAGGCATCGACTACCACATTGGCCTTTCCTAGATGATACAGAAAAGTGATGTCATACTCCTTTACCCGCTACAACCATCTCCACTGCCTCAAATTGAGATCCTTCTGTTTGAACAAGTGTTGGAGGCTTCGTTGATCTATAAATACCCCATAAGACACACCATAGAGATAGTGTCTCCAAATCTTCAATGCATGAACAATGGCAACCAACTCCAAATCATGAACATGGTAGTTCTTCTCATGGTGACTTCAACTTGCATGAAGCATAAGCAATCAGTCCCCCCCCTCCCCCCCCCCCCCCCCC
>ML273060.1:14701-42465 GCA_005239495.1 Nicotiana undulata
TTGCATGAAGCATAAGCAATCAGCCCCCCCCCCCCCCCCCCCCTTCCGCATAAAAAAGACCCAATACCAATTCAAGAAGCATCACAATACATTGTATCAGAAGCTGATGGTAGAACTAGAACTGGAGCGGTGGTCCTCCTCGCACTCATTCGACCACTTGAAAGGAGCACCCTTTTGGGTCAATTCGGTCAAGGGCGATGCAATATATGAAAAACCCTACACGAAGCGACGGTAATAACCAACCAAGCCAAGAAAGCTCTGAATCTCCATAGCTGAGGACGGTCTTGGAGAACTCTAAACCGTCTCTATCTTCTTCAGATCTACCTGAATACCCTCAGTGGACACCACGTGCCCCAAGAATGCCTTTGAACTGATCCAAAACTCAAACTTGGAGAACTTTGCATAAGCTTCTCTTCCCTCAACCGCTGTAACACAATCCTCAAATGTTAGGCATGCTCCTCCTGGCTACGAGAGTACACCAGGATATCATTAATAAATACAATGACAAGCGAGTAGAGATAAAGCTGAAATACACTAATCATCAGATGCATGAACGTTACTGGGGAGTTGGTCAACCCAAAAGACATCACAAGGAACTCATAGTGACCATAACGGGTCTTGAAAGTTGTCTTAAGAATATCCGAGTCCCCAATCTTCAACTGGTGATACCCAGACCTCAAATCAATCTTGGAGAACACCCTCACTCTTTGATGTTGGTCAAATAGATTATCAATGCGCAGCAAAGGATACATGTTCTTGATTATGAACTTGTTCAACTACCTATAATCAATGCACATTCTCATAGTACCATCCTTCTTCTTCACAAACAGAACAGATGCACCCCCAGGTGACACACTAGGCCTAATAAACCCCTTATGAAGGAGTTCTTGAAGTTTCTCCTTCAACTCTTTTAACTCAGCCGGTGCCACACAGTACAAAGGAATAGAAATTGGCTGAGTGCCCGGCACAAAGTCAATACCAAGGTCAATATCCCTGTCAGACGGCATGCCCGACCGGTCTGCAGGAAACACATCTAGGAAATCTAGAACCACTAGAACAAAATCAATAGTAGGGGTCTCTGCACTAACATCCCTCACAAAGGCAAAATAAGATAGGCAACCCTTCTCAACCATCCACTGAGCCTTAAAGTATGAAATCACTCTACTGGGAACATAGTCTAAAGAACCTCGCCACTCAATCCGTGGCAACCCTAGCATCGCCAACGACACAGTCTTAGCATGAGAATCCAAAACAGCATGACATGGGACAACCAGTCCATACCCAAGATCATATCGAAATCAACCATACTAAGTAACAAGAGATCAACTCTGGTCTCCAATCCCCCAATAGTCACTACACACGACCGATATCCCTGATCTACAATAATAGTATCGTCCATCGGCGTAGATACATGAATAGATGAAACTAGATACTCACGGGGCATATCCAGATAACGAGAAACATACAAAGACATATATGAATAAGTGGAACCAGGGTCAAATAATATAGAGGCATCCCTATGGTAGATTGAGACAATACATGTGATCACTGCATTTGAAGCAATGGAATTTGGTCTGGCGAGAAGAGCATAGATTCAGGCCTGATCTCCACCTGATCGGCCTCCCCCTCTAAGGTAGCCTCTAGTCGGCTAGGCCCCACCCCGAGCTGGCTGAGCAGGTGGTATAGCCACTGGTGTAGAAGTCACAGTTTGACTCCTCTGCTGTGCTGGACGTCCCTGATGACGAGTACAATGCCTCCACACATTCCCAAACTCCCCGCACTCAAAATAACTCCCTAGTGTTGGTGATAGGGACTAAAGGGAGCCCTGCGCACCAGAATAACTGGTAGAAGGTCCTGGCATAGACGATCCCTGACCCAATAGAGCACAGGACGAACTCTGAGCTGGAACGGCAATGAGAGATGAGTGACCCTACTAAAAATTGTGAACCATGGCTGGATGATGCACCACGGTGAACTGGGCGAACCGTCTAAGCATGCATGTAAGGAAACCTATGTCGTGGTAGAACTAACCCCTAGAAGGAACACTGCTGAATCCACCCTGTCCACGAGGCCTCTTGGCCTCCCTCTCAACCCGCTCCTGACTTCGGACCATCCATATCTAACGCTCAATATCGGCAACCTCATCAAAAGTAGAACCAGACAACCTCTCTGTAGTCATAAGTAACCGCAACTGGAATGTGAGTCCATCAATGAACCTCTTGATCCTCTCCTTATCTGTGAGAACCAACCAAACTGCATGATGGTCCAACTCAGAAAACCTCATCTCGTACTGCGTCAGAGACATATCACCCTGATGAAGCTTTCTCAAACTGCCTGCGCAGCTCCTCTCAATGGGCTTGAGGCACGAACTTCTCAAGGAAGAGAATGGAGAACTTTGGCCATGACTGAAGGCAGCCCCAGAGAACTGAAAAGTAGTGAACGAGAATCCACTAGTCTCTAGAATACATGTTGTACGGAGAATCCTCTGACACTTGTCCAAGAAACCCTGGGCATCCTCCGCCTCTGTACCACTGAAAGATGGAGGTTGGAGTCTTCCAAACCTCTCCAATCTCTGCTTCTCAACATAAAAAATAATAGGAATCACATGAGCCTGAGAAACTACAACTGGTTGGGCTGGTAGTTCCCCCGGTGTTTGGAGCCCCTACATCACTCCTCTGGTGTGCGGGCGGCGGGAGTTTGAGTACCTCCCCTGACCTGAGAAGTGGTTTCTGCGGTTGAAACAGGGATCTTCTGAGCAAGACTGGTGCACACGGTCAGAATCTGAGCCTAGGCCTCCTGAAGGTCTGGAATCACAATGGGCACGGTTGGTGCCTGAGCTCGTCCCACAGGCTCATCCATAACTGGAACCTACACCTAAACTGGGGAAACTGCTGGATCTGCAGGTGCGGCCCTAGGTGCTATGCAAGTTGTACCTATGCCCCTACCGCAACCTCTATCGTGACCTCGGCCTCTAGCGGCCTGACTGGTGGTACTGGTGGAAGTCCATCCTTGGCCTCTCGCGGCTTCCTGAAGGCCTGGAATAACAAACGTTTGGTTACCAAAATCAACAGATTCGCACGACAATAATTCAAGAATGTGAAGTTCCCTAAGGGTTTGGCAACCTCTCGAAGATAAGTACAGATGTCTACGTACCGTTCCGCAAGACTCTACTAAACCTGCTCATGACTCGTGAGACCTATGTAACCTAGGATCTAATACCAACTTGTCACGACCCAAATCCTAACATGTTGTGATGGAGCCTATCGATGGTACTAAGCAAGTAGACATTTCCAAATACTTCTAATATTTAACAAGAAAATATATTAAGAAATTTTTAAATAGGAAAATATTTCATAAACAGGGGTAAAACCCAAAACATAAGTGCGGAAAATAGCTCCCAAAATCAGCGTGTCATTGCGCCCATGAGCATCCATACATAACCAGTCTTGAAATGAAACGTCTATAATAGTTTGAATCCAAATACAACGAAATAAAGGACAAGGAAGGAGATACAAGGACTGTGAATGCCAGGCAGCTACCTCGATATCTCCAACGGTGAGCTGCGTGAAATATCAACACTCGCCGCGTCCAAAAACATCTGGATCTGCACACAAAGTGCTGGGTGTAGCGTGAGTACAACCAACCCAGTAAGTAACAAAAATAAATAAGGAACCAAAAGATAGTGACTAGCTACACAGTTATAACTCATTTTCAATAGTCTCAACAAGGAAATTACATATGCTTTCAAATCCGGCAAATTAAGTCAAATCAGTTTATTCATTCCAAATTCAAGTAAAACCGGATAAAATTATCTTTCAGAATTTTTCAAAACGGTTATGTATGGCCACTATGTGCAACAACAATGAAGTCATATACAGCCTCTCAGGGCAGCAATCATCAGTCCTCCCTTTTGCTCCAACCTCACAATCACTCATTCCACATAGTCACTCAGTACTCAACACTCGCACTCAGTAGGTGCCCGCTCTCATTGGGGGTGTGTACAGACTCCGGAGGCCTCCTTCAGTCATAGAGCTATATCAAGCCAATCAGAGAATAAATCAACGAAAATATGTTGTGGCGTGCAGCTCGATCCCATATATATAATCACAATCAGGTCCTCCCCCTCACTCAGTCATCAATCTCTCTAGCAGTACCGAAATTGGCTCATACCCGACCTTCAGGCCCATGTCTCGGAATCCTAAAAACGTAAAAAAACCCGAAATTCCATTCACTCATGAGTCTAACCATACCAAATTTTTTAAAATCCGACAACAAATCCCCAAAATTATCTCCCTAGATCCCTAGCCTTAAATTCCTAATTTCACCTAAAAAACTCACAAACTAGGTGTAAATTAGTGGGAAAACGTAATCATTGAAGAAAAATGGACAGAAGGATCTTACCTCAAAAATTTCCCTTGAAAAGCCCTCTTAAAATCTCCAAAATCCGAGCTCAAAATGTTGAAATGAAGTCAAAATCGCGAACCCTCATTTTTTATATGTATCTCCCAGGCTTTCCATTTCTGCGAACATTTAGCCGCTTTTGCGGCACCCCTACTGCGGTCCCTCATCCGATTCTGCGGAAACTCACTTAAGGCGACCAACCGCTCATGCGGTCCAAATCCCACTTCTGGGGGTGCCCTCCTGCACAGACCTTCCGCTTCTCTGGACCAATGGCTCCCTGCCTTCCGCTCTTGCGAACTTCTACGCGCATCTGCGGAGACGCGGGTGCAGAAAGGACCTCACATCTACGACCTCTTACAACCTCCTCCTTGACCGATTCTGCGACCCCATTCTCGCTTCTACGAGTTCGCACCTGCGATGCGCACTCTGCAGGTGCAGTTACACCAGCAACAACAAAACTTCAATTGTCCTCAAATCAAACCCCAAGTCCGTGAGCCACACGAATTCAACCCGAGGCCCCCAGGACCTCAACCAAACATACCCTCAAGTCCCAAAATATCATACGAACTTAGTCGAAGCCTCAAATCACCTCAAACAACATTAAAAACACGAATCACACCCCAATTAAAGCCTAATGACTTTGAAACATCCAAATTCTACAAACGATGCTAAAACCTATCAAACCACGTGCGATTGACCTCAAATTTTTGCACACAAGTCACAAATGACACCACAAACCTACTCTAACTTCCGGAATCAGAATCTGATCCTGATATCAAAAAGTCCACTCCCGGTCAAACGTTCCAAATTTTCAACTTTCGCCCTTTAAAACCTAATTCTACTATGGACCTCCAAATCGCAATTCGGACACACTCCTAAGTCCAGAATCATCCAACGGAGCTGACGGAACCATAAAAATTCAATTGCGAGGTCATGTACACATAAGTCAACATCTGGTCGAGTTTTTCAACTTAAGCATTCAACTAAGAGACTAAGTGTCTCAATTCACTTTGAATTCCTTTCATCCCCGAACCAACTAACCTGATAGGTCATAAAACAAAATTGAAGTACAAACGTTTGACATTAAAGTAGAATAGAAGTGAAATTGTTCCTAACTTTATAGCCTCTGAGAGATTAGTACAGACGTCTCCGTACCGATCCTTCAGACCCTATTAAGCTTGTTCGTGAATTGTGAGACCTAAGAAACCTAGTGCTCTGATACCAACTTGTCACGATCCAAATTCCCAACCTTAGGGATCGTGATGGCGCCTAACACCACACTTGCTAGGCAAGCCAATGTTAAAATTCATTTAATTATTTTCCCTTGATTATTTACTTAAACACAATAAAATAATTTAAAGTAAACTTAATCTAATGATTTCCAACGAATAACTTCAAAGATAAAATAATAAACAAATAAATAAACCAGCCACAAACTAATTATATATATAATCTCTAAGACTACCCCAGGGTCTGGTGTCACAATTCACGAACTTCTAAGATTACTAGAAATAATGGGCTGAAAGAATAATATAGATGTTTTGAGAAAAATAAAACAATCTCTATGAACTAAGGGAAGACTCCAAGGATCTGCGAACGCCGGCAAATATACCTCGTGTCTCCGAATGATGAATGACCGCTACTAAAAATATCTAACACTGGCTGGTACTTGGATCTGCAAAAAAGAGTGCAGAGTGTAGTACCAGTACAACCAACCCTATGTACTGAGTAAGTGCCGAGCCTAACCTCGATGAAGTAGTGACGAGGCTAAGGCCGCCAATTTTAACTTAACCTATAACAACATATATAATAAAGCAAGAATACAATTCTACACAAACAAGAAAGATAAACTGCAACAATAAATAAAATAACTCAGTCACCTATTCCAGGCCTCAGCTGTAACCAAGATCTCACATGAATTTCCAGAGTTTCCAAAGTTTTGACTTTAAAAATAGAAGTAAGTACGAATACGAAAGTAGTAGAGTAAAACAGTAAGTTATCAAATCCTTGAGTTTCAAAAACCAGTAAAACATTATTGAAATTTAGTAAAACATAAGTGTCCTCCCTTATCACTTTCTTGTTGTGGCGTGCAACCGGATCCCACCTGTCCACCCTTATCACTATCTTGTTGTCCACCCTTATCACTATCTTGTTGTCCACCCTTATCACTATCTTGTTGCAGCGTGAAACCCGATCCCACCTGTCCACCCCTATCACTATCTTGTTGTCCACCCTTATCACTATCAATTTATTTATTTATTAAAAAAATTCACAATTCAAGCCAAGCCTTTCACAACACTTTTATCTCAACAATTGTAAATAGAACACAATATAGCTCATAAGTTGTATCCAATATTATTTCATAATGAAACCAACCAGAATATATGTAAATATCGTAACGCTGTCATCCAGCTCAACCTTTAGGTACCATAACAAAATCAAGGAAACAACCAACATTTTTATCACACTTGCAGCAATACTTGGCAATAATCTAATGAAACCAAATATCCATGTAAACCTCAACAATCATAGAACAGTTAAGCCCGGTAGCAATTAAATGGGAAACAAAAAAGGGGATCATGTTAAAAAACCATTTATTAGTGCATATGTATTCGTCACCTCACCTATACACTACGCACAAGCAATTTCACATAACAATCAAGTTGGGAATTCCTATTCCCTCAAGTCAAGGTTAAACCAAGCACTTACCTCAAATTCGCAGGCCACTTACTGCTCAATTATGGCTTTCCCTTTTGAATTCACCTCCAATACACTCGAATCTAACCATAATTAACTTAATATCATTAATTAAGCTAAAGGAACTAACTTTACTGAAAATTATAATTTTTCTTAAGTTTTCTCAAAAAAAATTAAAACCCGACCCCGGACCCGCTGGGTCCAAACTCGAAGTTCGGGCCGAATTACGTTTACCCATTCACCCACGAGCCCGAATATACAAATAGTTTCTAAATCCGACCTAAATTGAAGTAAAGATTCGATTTTTACAAAATTCCCTAATTCTACCCAAACCCTCAATTTTTACCATAAAAACTCTTGTTTTTTATTTAAATGTGATGAAAAACAATAGGGAATGGAAAGAGTAAAGTTTAGAACTGATTACCAACAACTTGGGGATGAACTTTGATGAAGAAAATTGTCTCTAGGGCTTGGTAGTTCGAAAAATATGAAGAAAAGGGCTACTGCCCGAGTTGGTGTTTTAATAGGTTATGCCTGCAGTGATTTTTTTTTTGGAGAAAAAGCGTGGAGCACCAGTGCTCCAAAAACTGTTATGACAGCAAATGTTTTTTACAAGTTAAAAATATCCTGAAGCCTACCCGAAACTCACCCGAGATCTCTGGGATCTCAACCAAACATGCACGCAAGTCTAAAAACATCATACGGACTTGCTCGTGCGATCAAATCTTGAAAATAACATGTAAAACTATGAATTTATCCTCAAAACTCATCATTTTTCTCAAGAACACTTAACTTTCACTATTTCTCAACCGGACGTCTGAATCACGTTAAATAAACTCCGATTCTCACCAAATTTCACAAATAGTATTCAAATACTATAACAAACATGTACCAGGCTCCGAAACAAAAATAAGGGCCCGATACCAATGGTTTCAAACGTTGATTCTTTTCTTTATTTCATTAATAATTCAGCAAAACAATTTCTTTCAAAAATTGATTTCTAAGGCTTGGGACCTCGGAATTCGAATCTGAGCATACGCCCAAGTCCCATATTTTACTACGAACCTCCTGTGATCGTCGAAACACGGATCCGGGTCCGTTTACTCAAAATATTGACCAAAGTCAACTAAAGCCAAACTTTAACTCTAAAAATTATTATTTCTTATATTTTTACATAAAAGCTTTCAGGTTTCACACCCGGAATGCGCACACAAATCGAGGTAGTTAGAATTAATCTTTTTATGGCTAAAAAGCCTTGAACGGAGTCTAAATTTATAAATGACCCCTTGGGTCATCACAATCTCCACCTCTAAAACAAATGTTCGTCCTCGAACGAACGTAGAAAGTTACCTGAATTGGAAAACAAGTGTGGATATCTACTCTGCATGTCCGACTCGGACTCCAAAGTATCTGCCTCAACGACCTCTCCACTGCACTCAAACTGAATGATAACTCTTAGACCTCAACTGACGAACATGCCGGTCTAAAATGGCTACCGGCTCCTCTTCATAAGTCAAGTCTTTATCCAGTTGGACAGAGCTGAAATCTAACACGTGGGATGGGTCACCATGATATTTCTAGAGCATAGACACATGGAATACCGGATAAACGAAGTATAACCCTGGAGGCAACGCAAGTCTATTAGCTACCTCCCCCACCCTATCAAGAATATCAAACGACCCGATATACCTAGGGCTCAACTTGCCCTTCTTCCCAAACCTCATAACACCCTTCATGGGTGATACCCGAAGCAATACTCTCTCTCCAACCATGAATGCCACATCACGAACCTTACGATCGGTATAACTCTTTTGCCTAGATTGAGCTGCACGAAGTCTCTCCTGAATGATCTTGACCTTATCTAAGGCCTCCTGAACTAAATCTGTACCCAATAAACGAGCCTCTCCCCGCTCAAACCATCCTACTGGAGATCTACACCGTCTACCATATAATGCCTCTTAAGGATCCATCTGAATGCTCGGTTGATAACTATTATTATAAGCAAACTCCGCTAACGGCAAGAATTGATCCCAAGAACCTCCAAAGTCGATAACACAAGCACGGAGCATATCCTCTAAAATCTAAATAGTACGATGGGACTTCCTGTCCATCTGCGGATGAAATGTTGTACTCAACTCAACTCGTGTACCCAACTCACGTTGAATTGCCCTCCAAAAGTGCAAAGTGAACTACATAACCTAATCAGAAATGATAGACAAAGGCACACCGCGAAGGCAAAAAATCTCCCGAATATATAACTCAGCCAATCGCTCTGAATTATAAGTACTTGCCATCGGAATTAAGTGCTCTGATTTAGTCAGCTTATCCACAATAACCCAAACTACGCCAAATTTCCTATGAGTCTGTGGGAGTCCAACAGTGAAGTCCATAGTGATACGCTCCCACTTCCACTTAGGAATCTCTATCTGCTGAAGCAAACCATCGGGTCTCTGATGCTCGTATTTCACTTGCTGGCAATTCAAACAACATACCACGTACACAACAATATCCTTTTTCATCCTTCTCCACCAGTAATGCTGCCTCAAGTCCTAATACATTTGGGTTGCACCTAGGTGAATAGAATACTTAGAACTATGAGATTCCTCAAGAATCAACTCACGAAGGCCATCAACATTAGGAACACATATATGGCCATGCATCCTCAAAACGTTGTCATCTCCGACTGTAACTCTCTTGGCACCACCGTGTCGAACTGTGTCCCAAAGGACCATCAAATGCAGGTCATCATCCTGTCGATCTATGATACGCCCAAATAGAGAAGACCGAGCGACTGTACAAGCTAGAACATTGTCGGGTAAAATATTCAACCTCACGAACTGATTTGCCAAGGTCTAAATGTCTGAAGCTAACGGTCTCTCATCGACTGGAATAAATGCAAGGCTGCCCATACTCACTGTCTTTCTACTCAATGCATCGGCCACCATGTTGGCCTTCCCTGGATGATATAATATAGTGACATCATAATCTTTCAATAACTCTAACCATCTCCGCTGCCTCAAGTTCATACCCTTTTGCTTGAACAAGCACTGGGGACTACGATGATCTTAGTAAACCTCACATGGCACACCATAAAGATAGTGCCTCCAAATCTTCAATGCGCAAACAATGGCTGCCAACTAAAATTCATGGACATGATAATTCTTCTTATGAACCTTCAACTGCCGCGACGCATACGCAATCACCTTGCCATCTTGCATTAATACTGCGCCAATTCCAATACAAGATGCATCACAATACACCGTGAAAGAACCTGAACCTGATGATAACACCAACACAGGTGCTGAAGTCAAGGATGTCTTGAGCTTGTGATGAACCAAAAAGTCATCTCTTGTTTTATAAGTCAAAACGGTGTTCTGAGTCCTTGAAATCCTCCTTATGTCTCACCTTATTTTGCGTGCGTAGTCCGGGCATATATCCGAAAAGCTTTTATATGAAAAAAGACAATTTAGGAAAATGCTAAGTTTGCTTTTAAAATAGTAAAATATGTGAAGTATATTAGTATTTAAATGAGTTGAGTGGTACAAATAATTATATGTGTAGTTAGTTAAAAGAAAGATTGTAGTGTATACTAGAAATTTATTAATACTATTAACTAACTAGCACGTGCTCAAAAGCCATGAGGGATGTGGACATGTGATGACCCAAAAGGTCATCCTAAGTAATTATAGCTAAATCTGTGTTCCGAGGCCCTAAAAGCCTCCGTTAATCTCACCTCGATATGCGTGCGCAGCCCGTGCGTATAGACGGGAAGTCCTTATGTTGAATTTTGATGAAAATGGAACTCTATGATAATTAAATGAATAAAGTTGACTTTGGTCAACATTTTTGGTAAACGGACCCGGACCCGTGAAGTGATGGTCCCGTAGGGTCCGTAGGAAATATGGGACTTGGGCGTATGCCCGAAATCAAATCCCGAGGTCCCAAGCCCGAGAATAATAAAGGAATTTAAAAAGGAATAATTATGTGAAAACTGTGTTACCGGGCCCGTATTATGGTTCCGGAGCTCGGAACAGGTTTATTATATATTATTTGTCTTATCTGTGAAATTTGGTGTAAAACGGACTTGAAATGACGTGTTTCGGATTAAAATTTGAAAAGTTAAGCTTTATGAAGTTTTAAGAAAATTCTAAGAGTTTTGAGGTTTGATTTGATGATTTTGATGATATTTTGGTGATTTAAATGCTTGAATAAGTCTGTAGGATGTGTTGGGAGTCGTGTGTGTGTTTGGTTTTGAGACCCGAGGGCTCGGGTGAGTTTCGGGTAGCTAACTAGGTTTTAAAAGAAGGAAAAATCTGGTGTTCTTGGCCTGTTTCTGATGTCTGGTGTAATACCCTTCGCGAACGCGAAGGGTAAATAATGTGGCTTGGGTTTTGTTCTACGCAAACGCAGAGGTACGGTCGCGAACGCGGAGCTATGGGGGGTACTGCTCTACGCGAACGCGACGCCCCTCACGCGAATGCGTAGTGTTATAGGGTGGGGTCTGGGGTCAGGTAGGTTTGTTCTTCGCGAACGCGGGCAGAGGCTCGCGAAAGCGGAAGGTTAGGGAGTTATACCTACGCGAACGCGGCCCTGGCTCCGCGAACGCATAAGTCCCAGCTATCAACCCTTCGCGAACGCGGCCAGTGGTTCGCGAACGCGAAGGGTAAATCCTTCCAGTGATTTTAATAACCCAAAAACAGAATTATTTCGGGATTTCTCCCATTTTTCACAACTCTTCTTCTTCCCCAACCCACCTAGGCGAATTTTGAAGAACCTTTCCTCCATATCTCCATAGGTAAGTATTCTTAACAACATTTCCTCTTACTTTCATCAACTAATCACTAGATTCTAGGCCTAAAAACATGGAATCAAAGTAGAAATTAGTGATTTTGGGTAGAGTTAAGTTTTTGGGAATTTTGGGTGATTCAACCTCAATTTGGGGTCGAATCTTAAAACAAATTATATATTCTAACTTGTGGGGTTATGGGTGATCGGGTTTTGGTCCGAGCCTCGTGTTTGGACCAAGCGGGCCCGGGGTCGAATTTTAGTATTTTTGGAAGAATAGTAGAAAATGTATAATTAAGCTTCGGAATTGGTTTATTGAGTATTCATTGATGTTAATAAATCCATTATATCTATATATTATCGATTCGGAGTTGGATTCGAGAGGGAAGGCTGTGATTGAGGTTTGACTTGCATTTTTTTTGGAGCTGAGGTAAGTGTTTGGCCTAACCTTAGCTTGAGGGATTAGGTATAGAGTCTTATTTGCTATGAGTAATTCATGTCAAACGTATAGGCGGGGTGACGAGTGCCTATATGTTGTGGTCAAGCATACCCGTGAGTCAATCATGGTGAATCATACTGTGTTCTTAATATTCTCTGTACTATGAGTAATTTGTGATTTAGAAGTGATACCTTGATATTGTTTCATGACATGGGGAGTTATTGTGTTATTTGTTTCAGTTGAGGCTTTTACTGTTGAAATTGTATTTCTGATGCGAGGTTGGTTATAGCTGAGTCCCTTGCCGGGGCGATAGAATTTTATTGAGTATTTCCACACACTTGACACTCCTTATTGTTGATTTTCACATTATATTGTTGCTTTTATATTATTTATCGCACGAAGGGACATGTCGTGCTTAGCGTTTATTATTTATCGCATGAGGGGACATTCCGTGTTGATCGTTTATTATTTATCGCACGAGGGGACATGTCGTGCTGATGGTTTATTATTTATCACACGAGGGGACATGTCGTGTTGATCGTTTATTATTTATCGCATGAGGGGACATGCCGTGCTGATTTTTTGTTATTTATCACACGAGGGGACATGCCGTGTTAATCATTGATTATTTATTGCACGAGGGGACATTCTGTGTCGAGTGTTACTGTTTATGCACGAGGGGACATTCCGTGCTGAGTGATTGCAAGATTATGCACGAGGGGACATGTCGTGCCTTTTGTTGTTCATTATCTGTCCTGAGACGTTAAATTCGTGCTTTTATTATTTTTACACTTCAGTTATTACCCTGTTCTACTGTGCTAGCATTTTGTTTCCCCTTTTACCCCCAGCACGTTCTCCCCGTATCTATTTTACTTGCTTATTTCCGTTGATATTTTCCTATTATTATATAGAATTGCGCAGGTACATATAGTGTTGACAGTCCTAGCCTCGTCACTACTTCGCCGAGGTTAGGCTCGACACTTACTCAGTACATGGGGTCGGTTGTATTGATGCTACACCTGCACTTCTTTATGTTGTGCAGACTACGCAGCCGGACCCGGTGGTCACTTACGGTCAGAGCATTCCATCAGTTCATACAAGAGACATCGAGGTAGACCCGCAGACGTTCGTGGGCCTTGGCGTCACCTTCTACCCTTCACTTTCAGCTCTGTCTTATCTTATAGATTGAAAGACAGTCATATGTACTTATTTTCAGACCTTTGTTTTAGTAATCTCTTAGACAGTTCGTGAGTATGTGACACCAGTTCTGGGATTATTATATGGGTTTTATTTCGATGTTGCTATATTATTTTTGGTAATTTGTTAACCTTCATATTGTTGACCATCGATGCCTTAGTTATCTTTTTCGTTTTAGTTGTTAATGAGTTTTATTTAGTTCAAACATTTGCTTGTCTAGCGGGTTCAACGTTAGACGCAGTCATGGACCAAAGGTGGGATTTCGGGTCGTGACAAGTTGGTATCAGAGCTCTAGGTTGCTTAGGTCTCACAACTCACGGACAAACTTGGTAGAGTCTGAGGGATCGGTACGGAGACGTCTGTATTTATCCCTCAGAGGCTGCAAAGTTAGGAATAACTCCACATNCGTGCCAGTTGAATTCTGAATACTAATTGAGTCTTTATTTTACTCTCTCGCAGATGGCGAGAACGCGCGCTTCCTCATCAATCGACCAGCAGCCTGATCGTCCTATTGCAGCTCATACGAGGGGCCTAGGCCGAGGCCGTGCTAGAGGTCGAGGTAGAGCTAGAGCAGCAGCTCCAGTAGAGGACCCACATGTAGACTTTGTCGGTGAGGTTCCTACTCAGACAGTCCCAGTTGGACTAGCTCAGGTCCCAGAGGGGTTCATTGCCACCCCAGTGCTTCAGGACGCTCTAGTCCGCTTAGTGGGACTCATGGAGAGTGTAGCTCAGGCTAGTCTTCTTCCTACTGCACCAGCTGGATCTCAGGCTGGGGGAGGGACCCAGACTCCTGCTATTCATACGCCTGAGCAGTTTGCCACTCAATTCCAAATTCTGGCACCTCAGACAGCCGGAGTAGTTTAGCCGAGTATTGTGGCACCAGCAGTTGAGGGAGCAGCCATGTCAGTAGACGCTCTGTGGAGGTTGGATCGATTCACCAAGTTATTCACTACTACATTTACTGGTGCACCATCAGAGGATCCCAAAAATTATTTAGACAGCTGTTATGAGGTTCTTCGGAAGATGGGTATTGTGGAGTCCAATGGAGTTGATTTTGCTACATTTCGTCTTTCTGGCACCGCCAAGACTTGGTGGAGAGATTACTGCTTGACCAGACCAGCTGGGTCTGCACCTCTGACTTGGTCTCAGTTCTCCGAGTTATTCTTGGGGAAGTTCCTTCCAGTTACTTAGAGAGAGGATCTTCGGAGGAAGTTTGAGCGTCTACAGCAGGGCTCTATGTCCGTCACTCAGTACGAGACCAGGTTCATTACTCTGGCCAGGAATGCCATTATGATACTCCCCACTGATCGGGAGAGGGTTCAGAGAATTATTGAGGGTCTAGCTCAGCCCATCAGACTTCAGATGGCCAAAGAGATGGGTACTGATATCTCCTTTCAGGATGCAGCCGATGTGGCCAAGCGCATTGAGATGGTATTATCCCAGGGTGGTGGACAGGGGTCTGGCAAGAGACCTCGTCATTTTGGCCGTTTCAGTGGTGCCTCATCCGGAGGCAGAGATTCCTTTGGTAGAGGTCATCCCCCTAGGCCATATCAGTCGGCACTCTAGGTATCCCGCAGTGCACCTTCAGCTCCCATCAGTGCACCGCCGATTCAGAGCCATCAGGGTGGTCATTCTGGTCGTCAGGGACAGTTCCAGGGTCAGTATTCTGAACAGCCGAAGTCTTGCTTCACTTGCGGTGGTATGGGGGCATATTTCCAGGTTTTTCCCCCGAGGTTTTGGTGATTCTCAGTATCAGGGTTCCCGTGCCATGGTTCCCGCATCAGGTGCACCCTCGCCCCCTCAGCCAGCTAGGGGTGGTCGTGGTGCCAGAGGTGGAGGTCAGACTCATAGAGGTGGAGGGCAGGCCATGAGAGGTAGGGGTCAGCCTGTAGCAGGTAGACCCAGGGATGTGCAGGTTGGAGAAGCTCCGCCCCGATGCTATGCTATTCCGGCCAGGCCTGAGGTCGAGGCCTCTGACGCAGTTATCACAGGTACGGTTTTAGTTTGCAGCCGAGATGCTTCGGTGTTATTCAATCCGGGTTCTACTTTCTCTTATGTGTCTTCATACTTTGCCCCTTATTTGAGTATGCCCCGTGATTCCTTGAGTACTGATGTACATGTGTATACACCGGTGGGTGATTCTATAGTGGTAGATAGAGTCTACCGTGCTTGCGTAGTAGTTATTGGTGGTCTGGAGACTCAGGTTGATCTTTTGCTTCTGGATATGGTTCACTTTGACGTTATATTAGGGATGGATTGAATATCCCCCTATCATGCTATCTGGATTGTCACGCCAAGACAGTGACCTTAGCCTTGCCAGGAGTACCTCGTTTGGAGTGGAGGGGGACTCCTAGCTATTCTTCTGGTAGAGTTATTTCTTATATGAAGGATCGGCGCATGGTCGAGAAGGGGTGTTTGGCCTATTTGGCCTATGTTTGTGATTCTAGTGCTGAGGTTCTTTCTATGGAGTCTGTGGCCGTGGTTCGTGAATTTCCAGAGGTATTCCTTGCTGACCTGTCGGGTATGCCACTCGATAGGGATATTGATTTTTGTATTGAGGTAGCTCCGGGCACTCAGCCCATTTCTACTCTGCTGTATCGTATGGCCCCGCCAGAGTTGAAGGAATTGAAGGAGCTGTTGCAGGGTTTGTTGGATAAAGGCTTCATTAGGCCTAGTGTTTCTCCTTGGGGTGCCCCAGTGTTGTTCGTTAAGAAGAAAGATGGCTCAATGAGGATGTGTATCGACTACCGGCAGCTGAATGAGGTTACTATCAAGAACAAGTATCCTCTACCGAGGATTGATGACTTATTTGATCAGCTTCAGGGTGCTACAGTGTTCTCTAAGATAGACTTGAGATCTGGTTATCATCAGCTGAGGATCAGGGCGTCTGATGTACCTAAGACGGGCTTTCGCACTCATCATGGGCATTATGAGTTCTTGGTGATGTCATTCGGGTTGACAAATGCCCCTGCTGCTTTTATGAAGTTGATGAACCGGGTTTTCAGGCCTTATTTGGACTCGTTCGTTATTGTTTTCATTGATGATATATTGATATACTCTCACAGCCGAGAGGAGCATGAGTAGCACCTTAGAGTCGTCCTCCAGACTCTGAGGGATAGTCAGTTGTATACCAAATTTTCTAAGTGTGAGTTCTGGTTGAGTTCGGTGGCATTTATGGGCCATGTTGTGTCGGCAGAGGGTATTCAGGTGGATCCCAAGAAGATTTCAACAGTTAGAGATTGGCTTAGGCCTACTTCAGCTACAGAGATTCAGAGTTTCTTGGGCTTAGCAGGTTATTATCGCCGATTTGTGGAGGGTTTTTCATCTATCGCAGCCCCAATGACCAGGTTGACCCAGAAGGGTGCCCAGTTCAGGTGGTCGGATGAGTGTGAGGCGAGCTTTCAAAAGCTCAATACAGCCTTGACCACGGCACCGGTGTTAGTGTTGCCCACAGGTTCAGGACTGTATACCGTGTATTGTGATGCTTCGCGGGTTGGGCTTGGTGCAGTGTTGATGCAGGATGGGAAGGTTATAGCCTATGCTTCTCGTCAGTTGAAGATTTATGAGAAGAACTATCCAGTACATGATTTGGNCCCGGGAAAGGCCAATGTCGTGGCCGATGCTTTGAGCCAGAAGTCAGTCAGCATGGGTAGCTTGGCCTATTATCAGTTGGAGAGCGACCTTTGGCCTTGGATGTTCAGGCGTTAGCCAATCGATTTGTGAGATTAGAGGTTTCTGAGACTGGCAGTGTGTTGGCCCATACCGTCGCTCGTTCTTCATTGCATGATCGTATTCGTGCTGGGCAGTATGATGATCGTCATTTATGTGCTCTTAGAGATGCGGTGCGGCACGGACATGCCAAGCAGGTCACAGTTGATGCTGAGAGAGTTTTGAGATTGTAGGGTCGTATATGTGTTCCTGATGTGGACGGCATTCGTGAGTTAATAATGCAGGAGGCCCATAGTTCCCGGTATTCCATTCATCCGGGAGCCGCGAAGATGTACCAGGACTTGCGGCAGCATTATTGGTGGCGTAGAATGAAGAAGGATATTATGGCTTATGTAGCTCGGTGCTTGAATTATCAGCAGGTTAAGTATGAGCACCAGAGACCCGGTGGTTTGATGCAGCAGATTGAGCTTCCCGAGTGGAAGTGGGAGCGTATCACGATAGATTTTGTATTTGGACTCCCACGGACTCTGAGGATGGTTGATGCAGTATGGGTTGTTGTAGATAGGCTGATCAAGTCAGCACATTTCATTCCTGTGGCGGTTTCATCTTCGGCAGAGAAGTTAGCTCAGATCTATATGAGAGAGATTGTCAGATTGCACGGTGTGCCCTTATCTATCATATCAGACCAAGGTACTCAGTTTACCTCCCATTTATGGAGAGTATTTCAGCCAGAGTTGGGCACACAGATTGAGTTGAGCACAACATTTCATCCTCAGACGGACGGACAGTCCGAGCGCACTATTCAGATTTTGGAGGATATGTTGCGGGCATGTGTTATTGATTTTGGTGGTTCATGGGATCAGTTCTTGCCTTTAGCAGAGTTTGCCTACAACAACAGTTACCAGTCGAGCATTCAGATGGCTCCGTATGAGGCGTTGTATGGTAGGCGATGTCGGTCTCCAGTCGGATGGTTTGAGCCCGGAGAGGCTAGGCTATTGGGTTCTGAGTTAGTCCAGGATGCCTTGGATAAGGTGAAGATTATTTAGGATAGGCTTTGTACAGCTCAGTCCAGGCAAAAGAGTTATGCAGATCGTAGAGTTCGAGATTTGGCTTTCATGGTAGGAGACCAGGTATTCCTTCGAGTGTCGCCTATGAAGGGAGTGATGAGATTCGGAAAGAAGGGCAAGTTGAGCCCTAGGTATATTGGTCCATTTGAGATTTTGGATAAGGGAGGAGAGGTGGCCTACAGACTTTCCTTGCCACCGCATTTATGTATCCATGCGGAGGTATATTGCAGATCCATCTCATGTTCTTGACTTCAGCGGTGTCCTGTCTGACAAGGATCTGACTTATGAGGAGGAACCGGTTGCTATATTAGATAGGCAGGTTCGTCAGTTGAGGTCGAAGAGTTATCCTTCGGTCCGTGTTCAGTGGAGAGGTCAGCCTGCCGAGGCAGCTACTTGGGATTTCGAGTCCGATATAAGGAGTCGTTATCCCCATCTTTTCTCAGACTCAGGTACTTTTCTATATCCTTCGAGGACGAACGTTTATTTTAGAGGTGGAGATTTTGATGACCCAAAAGGTCATCCTAAGTAATCCTAGCTAAATCTGTGTTCTGAGGCCCCGAAAGCCTTAGTTAATCTCACCTTGATATGTGTGCGCATCCCGGGTGTGTAGCCTGGAAGTCCTTATGTTGATATTTGATGAAAATGGAACTCTATGATAATTAAATGAATAAAGTTGACTTTGGTCAACAATTTTGGTAAACGGACTCGGACCCGTGATGTGACGGTCCCGGAGGGTCCGTAGGAAAATATGGGACTTGGGCGTATGCCCGGAATCGAATTCCGAGGTCCCAAGCCCGAGAAATGAATTCTTAAAGAAAATTATTTTCTGAAAATAATAAAGAATTTTGAAAAGGAATAATTATGTGAAAATCGTGTTGCCGGACCCATATTATGGTTCTGGAGCCCGGAAAAGGTTTATTATATGTTATTTGTCTTATCTGTGAAATTTGGTGTAAAACGAACTTGAAATGACGTGTTTCGGATTAAAATTGGAAAAGTTAAGTTTTATGAAGTTTTAAGAAAATTCTAAGAGTTTTGAGGTTTGATTCGATGATTTTTATGATATTTTGGTGATTTAAATGCTTGAACAAGTCCGTAGGATGTGTTGGGAGTCGTGTGTGTTTGGTTTTGAGACCCGAGGGCTCGGGTGAGTTTCGGGTAGCTAACGGGGTGTGAAAAGAAGGAAAAATCTGGTGTTCTTGGCCTATTTCTGATGTCTGGTGTAATACCCTTCGCGAACGCGAAGGGTAAATAGTGTGGCTTGGGTTTTGTTCTACGCGAACGCAGTGGTACGGTCGCGAACGCGGATCTATGGGGGGTACTACTCTATGCGAATGCGACGCCCCTCTCGCAAACGCGGATCTATGGGGGGTACTGCTCTACGCGAATGCGACGCCCCTCTCGCAAACGCGTAGTGTTATAGGGTGGGGTCAGGTAGGTTTGTTCTTCGCGAACGCGGGCAGAGGCTCGCGAACGCGGAAGGTTAGGGAGTCAGACGTACGCGAACGTGGCCCTATCTCCGCGAACGCATAAGTCCCAGCTGTCAACCCTTCGCGAACGCGGCCAGTGGCCCACGAACGTGAAGGGTAAATCCCTCCAGTGATTTTAATAACCCAAAAACAGAACTATTTCAGGATTTCTCCCTTTTTTTCACAACTCTTCTTCTTCCCCAACCCACCTAGGCGAATTTTGAAGAACTTTTTCTCCATAGCTCCATAGGTAAGTATTCTTAACAACATTTCCTCTTACTTTCATCAACTAATCACTAGATTCTAGGCCTAAAAACATGGAATCAAAGTAGAAATTAGGGGGTAGAGTTAGATTTTTGGGAATATTGGGTGATTCAACCTCAATTTGGAGTCGAATCTTAAAACAAATTATATATTCTAACTCGTGGGGTTATGGGTGATCGGGTTTTGGTCCGAGCCTCGTGTTTGGACCAAGCGGGCCTGGGGTCAAATTTTAGTATTTTTGGAAGAATAGTAGAAATGTATAATTAGGCTTCGAAATTGGTTTATTGAGTATTCATTGATGTTAATAAATCCATTATGTCTAGATATTATCGATTCAGAGTTGGATTCGAGAGGGAAGGCTGTGATTGAGGCTTGACTTGCATTTTTTTTGGAGCCGAGGTAAGTGTTTGGCCTAACCTTAGCTTGAGGGATTAGGTATAGAGTCTTAATTTCTATGTGTAATTCATGTCCAACATATAGGCGGGGTGACGAGTGCCTATATTTTGCGGTCAAGCATGCCCGTGAGTCAATCGTGGTGAATCATACCGTGTTCTTAATATTCTTTGTACTATCAGTAATTGGTGATTTAGAAGTGATACCTTGATGTTGTTTCATGACATGGGGAGTTATTGTGTTATTTGTTTCAGTTGAGGCGTTTACTGTTGAAATTGTATTTCTGATGTGACGTTGGTTATAGCTGAGTCCCTTGCCGGGACGATAGAATTTTATTGAGTATTTCCACACACTTGAGACTCCTTATTGTTGATTTTCACATTATATTGTTGCTTTTATATTATTTATCGCACGAGGGGACATGCCGTGTTGATCGCTTATTATTTATCGCACGAGGGGACATGCCGTGCTGATGGTTTATTATTTATCACATGAGGGGACATGCTGTATTGATCGTTTATTATTTATCGCACGAGGGGACATGTCGTGCTGATTGTTTGTTATTTATCACACGAGGGGACATGTCGTGTTAATCGTTGATTATTTATTGCACGAGGGGACATTCTGTGCTGAGTGATTGCGACATTATGCACGAGGGGACATATCGTGCCTTTTGTTGTTCATTATCTGTCCCGAGACGTTAAATTCCTGCTTTTATTATTTTTACACTTCAATTATTACCCTGTTCTACTGTGCTAGCATTTTGTTACCCCTTTTACCCCCAGCATGTTCTCCCCGTATCTGTTTTACTTGCTTATTTCCGTCGATATTTTCATGTTATTATATAGAATTGCGCAGGTACATATAGTGTTGACGGTCCTAGCCTCGTCACTACTTCGCCTAGGTTAGGCTCGACACTTACTCAGTATATGGGGTCGATTGTACTGATGCTACACCTGCACTTTTTTATGTTGTGCAGACTACGCAGCCGGACCCGGTGGTCACTAACGGTCAGAGCATTCCATCAGTTCATACAAGAGACATCGAGGTAAACCTGCAGATGTTCGTGGGCCTTGGCGTCACCTTCTACCCTTCACTTTCAGCTCTGTCTTATCTTATAGATTCAAAGACAGTCATATGTACTTATTTTCAGACCTTTTTTTTAGTAATCTCTTAGACAGTTCGTGAGTATGTGACACCAGTTCTGGGATTTTTATATGGGTGTTATTTCGAAGTTGCTATATTATTTTTGGTAATTTGTTAACCTTCATATTGTTGACCATCGATGCCTTAGTTATCTTGTTCGTTTTAGTTGTTAATGTGTTTTATTTATTTCAAATGTTGGCTTGTCTAACGGGTTCAACGTTAGACGCAGTCATGGCCCGAAGGTGGGATTTCGGGTCGTGACAGGACAAGTGGTAGTAAGTATCATATATCTATACATGCAAAGATATGTGGTGTCTCCATGTAATGAAAAGTTGGCCAAGGGATGACACATGTAAAGAAGAACTTTAATGGGCTTCCACATGGCATTAATTTGGCCAAGGGTGGAATAAGTGTAAAGTTACTTAGAATGCATGGTTAACAAGTGTAAAGTTACTTAGAATGCATGGTTGACAAGTGTAAAGTTACCTAGAGTGCATGGCTAACATGTGTAAAGTTACTTTGCATTGTTGACAAGTGTATATGTGTAACGACCCGACCGGTCGTTTTGAGCTCTAGCGCATCGTTCAGCGGTTGGAAGTCATGAACAACTTCATTTCAAGTATTATGACTTGTGCGTGGAGTTGAATTGAAAGGAGGATATTCATTTCAGAATCCTTAAGTTGGAGAAATTGATTAAGATTGGAATTTTGAGCAAACGGCCTCGGAATCAGGATCGGAAGGTTCCAGCAGGTTTGTGTGATGATTTCGGACTTGGGCGTATGTCCGAACCGGGGTTTGGATAACCCGGGAGTGTTTCGGCGTATATTGTGAAAGTCAGCATTTTAGAAGAAATTTCCTAAGTTTGGGTTGGAAGGCACTTCAGAGATATTGATGTCCGTTTGGGATTCCGAGTCTGGGAATAGCTTCGTATGGTGAATCTGTTGTTGGGAGCGTGATCGGAAGTGAATTCGGATGTCTGGAGGTTAGTTTGAAGTCATTTGGCTAAAGATAGAAAATTGAAGGTTTTTGAAGAATCCGACTGGAAGTGGAAACTTTGATATCGGGGTCGGAATGCGATTTCGGAAGTTAGAGCAGGTCCGTAATGTCAAATATGACTTGTGTGCAAAATTTAGGGTCAATCGGACGTGATTTGATAGGTTTCGGCATCGAGTTTAGAAGTTTGAAATCCTAAGTTCTTAAAGATTTGGATTGGAGAGTGATTCGTCATTTCGATGTTGTTTGATGTGATTTGAGGCTTCGAGCAAGTCTGTGTTATGTTTTGGGACGGGTGGGTGTAATTGGACGGGGTCCCGGGGGCTTCGGGTTGATTCCGGGTGGTTAACGGATCAAAAGTTGAAGTTGGAAAAGAGCTGAAGTTGCTGTCTTCTGGTGCGACCGCACCTGCGATGGAATTTCTGTAGGTGCAGAGCCGCAGGAGCGGCCTTGGACGCCGTAGGTGCGAGTGTTGGCTAGTTGGGCTGGGAGCGCAGGTGCGATGAAGTTTTCGCACCTGCGAATGCGCAGATGCGAAGGAGAGGGCCGCAGGTGCGAGAGTTGCTGGGTTGAGTCAGAGCCGCACCTGCGATGGAATTTCCGCAAGTGCGGAGCCGCAGGAGAGGCTATTGGACCGCAGGTGCGAAAATGGCCTGGGTAGATTGTTTTTAAAATCGAGAATTTGTTGGTCATTTCTTCACTTCTTCTTTGGTTTGGGCGATTTTGGAGGAGCTTCAAGAGAGGGTTTTCGTCAGGAATCACGAGGTAAGTAACTCCTTCATGTTGCTAAGTTAATACAAGATTATTACATGGATTTAAACATGAAAATTGTGGGAAACTGGGATTTTTGGAAGAAAACCTAGAAACTTGATAAATTGATTTTAGCCACGAATTTTAGCATGAAATTAGGAGTAAATTGTATATTTGAGCTAGTAAAGCTATGGGTAGAGTTTATCTTCGAGAAATTTCGGAATCCGGGCACGGGGGCCCGAGGGCATTTTGGTCTGTTCACTGAGCGGAGTTGGGAAATTATATAATCTGAATTTTTAACAAACAATTGAGTATATTTTCATTGGTTTATCATCATTTGGGTAGTTTTGGAGCGTTGTGCATCGATTGGAGTTGTCGGGAAGGCTTGGAGGTCGTTTATGGAATGTCGGAGCGAGGTAAGTCTCCTTTCTAACTTTGTGAGGGAGAATCGTCCCCATAGGTGAATTAAATGAATATATGATATTATTTGTGGGGGGGGGGGCTACGTACGTACGAGGTGACGGGAGTCCGTGCGTAGCTACTGTTATGCCATGTCCAGGTAGTCTAGGAACCACTGGCATGCCTTACGTGTTGTATATGTGATCCTGTCATAACATTAGGCTAATGATGATATTGAATTAGTAATATACTTTCCTAAAAAGGTTAGAGTGTATACTTCTTAATTATTTGAAAAGAGGATTGATTTCCCCGTGTATTATTGTGTTCCTGGCAAGATTATTTATTGAATATTGTTAACCTTGGCAAACAAATTTCCAGAAAAATATTCTAAATACAATCTTCATGTTTAATTACAGAGAATTTTATCACTTCTTTGAGAAACAACTTTCTTGATAAAAATATGGACTCATTGTGTGAATATGTGTATCTATGGGGCCTGAGTCGCACGTATGATTCGCGAGCAGGATAACCCGGTATTTATGTATAACCGCGTCGCATGATCGATTCGCGAGCGGGGCAGATAGATGCATCTATGGTTCGAGCCGTTTGACCCTTCGGCAGTGCACAGTTTATTATTGTTGGTCCGCGTCGTTCGACCCTCGGCAGTTTGTTTGCGCATGTTAAATGCTGCATATTTCCTGTGATTGGTACTTGTTTATTTGGTCTAAAGAGTTATGAATTTGCCAGCTAAATAGAAGAAGAATTGATATGTAAGAATGTGAAATAAGTCTATACTTCTCACTCTTGATTATTATTTAATTGCCAACTGACGTGATGAAGGTTTAATGTGCTAAATGTGAGTCAAATTGATATTTCTTATTCCCGGATTACTATTACCTCTGCCTATGATACTCATGCTTAGCATCTCACTTAAATTATATTAGAATGACTGGTAGCACGTGTCAAATTCGACCTCTCGCTACTACCTCTCTGAGATTAGGCGGGATACTTACTGAGTACACGTTGTTTTTCGTACTCATACTACACTTCCTGTGCATTTTGTTGCACAGGTACATTCATTGAAATGTGATTGACTTGGAGACCTAGACGAGTTGCACCATCCGGAGACGACCCGCAGCCGATAGAGTCTTCCTCTATGTATTGTATTTTTCATTTTAGAATTCCTTATCCAACTTGTATTTCGGACAAGCTTTGTATTTATTGTATGAATTCTTAGAAATTGCTCATGCACTTGTGACACCGGGTTCTGGGATGTATTTGGGTTGTATTTCTATTAAATTGGAAAAATGGACTGTTGCTTTTACTTAATGGATTTCTATCTAGTTATTATCTACTAAAATGAAAAGTAACGATTTCGAAAATGTTAAAACAGAGATTTATTTCAACAAATAAATGATTGGCTTGCCTGACAGTGGTGTCTGGCGCCATCATGACCTTACGGATTTTGGGTCGTGACAACATGGTTAACAAGTGTAAAGTTACTTAGAGTGCATTGTTGACAAGTGTAAGGTTACTTAGAGTTCATGGCTAACAAGTGTAAGGTTACTTAGAGTGCATGTTTAACAAGTGTAAAGTTACTTAGAGTGCATGGTTGACAAGGGTAAAGTCACTTAAGGTGCATGGCTAACATGTGTAAAGTTTGGTGATGAGTCATTGGGTAAGCTTAAGGCTCCCAAAACGTTAAAGCAATTCAAGCTCAAAATGGTGACTTTTAAGTGAATGAAATAGGTGGCAAGATCTAGTAAACTTAGTGTCTTAGTCATCCCAAATAGGTGGGGGCCACAAACTATGATTTTAAAAGACCTTCATCTTACATTTTTGCAAGAAAAACGGAGAAAAACTTCAAAGAATAACTTTATAAATCATATAGTCCCATTCACTTTTCCACTTTCCCATATCTTATAAACATTACCATTCAAATAAATAGCAAGAGAGCAGAGAACATTACAATCCAAATCAAGAGAGCATCAACCAAGTACATAAGAAACATTATCCAAACCACTTTCTAAGCTAAAGAACATAGCGACGTTGTTGCAAAGCTCTTGAGGAAATATTTCGGCCATGATTTCCTTTGCATACGCAACGTGATTTCGTTGATATTCTTATATTACTTATTCCATGTTTTGTCGCAATTAATGTGTGTTAGAAGATTGTTAAGAAAATTGACTCAAATACAAGTTAATTGGAGGGGAATTCTAAATAAAAACGGTAATTGAGGCTTGAGTTTGGCCGTGGAATTCAAGGTAAGTGTTTAGTCTAACTTTTACTTGAGGGAATAGGGCTCCCCACTTATTTTCATGTGAAATGCATGGGCGTGGTGTATAGGTGAGGTGACGAGTATCTATGCAGCACCCAAATTGTTTGCTAAACATGATCCCCTTTCCCGTTCCCAACTTAATTGATTATTGTCTTAATTTTTATATGCATTATTGTTTCTATGACTGTTTGGACTTATTATTATTTGTTATTAGATATGGTTGTGGTTATTTTGGAAAGAATATTGGTTGTTTGAGCTGGCTTCCTTGTGGTATAAAACGGTTGAGAGGTTTGGCATTGTTTTTTCGAAATAAATATATATATTTTGATGTCCCTGTTGGTTTCATGATTAAGAGAATATTGATGAAGTTATAAGAAAATATATAGTTTCTTATTTATAATTGTTGAAACAAAATATTATGAAAGTCTTGGCCTGTGTTGTGAAATTTATGAATAAATTGGTATGATATGTCTGGTGGGAGCGAGTTGCACGCCGCAACAAGGAGTGATAAGGGTGGACAGGTGGGATCGGGTTGCACGCCGCAACATGAGTAATAAGGGTGATATTTTTAGGGAGGAGCAATAAGGGAGGACAGGTGGGAGCGGGTTGCACACCGCAAAAAGGAGCGATAAGGGAGGACATTTATATTTTTACTGATTTTCAAAGACAATGAAGTTTTGAAAAGCTTAAATGTTTATTTTACTATTTTTTATATGTTTTGGCACCATCTTTATTTAAAGTTAAGGATTGGAAACTCGAAAATTTTACTTGAGAGTTGGTTATATCTAAGGCCTGAAATAGGAGGTTGAGTTATTTTTATAGTTATTGCAGTACTTGTTTATTTATTTGTTATTTTATTGTTACTGTAGTACTTGTTTAATTCTTTGTTTAGATTACTTTCTTGCTTTATATAATATTATTACAGCTTATGTTGTTGAATCCCCGCTGTAGCCTCGTCACTACTTCGTCGAGGTTAGGCTCGGCACTTACTCAGTACATGGGGTCGGTTGTACTGATACTACACTCTGTGCTCTTTTGCACAGATCCAGGTACTAGACAGCAGTAGAGTATTTCAGGACGACCAGCTATTCATTTGGAGACACAAGTACATCTGCCGGCGTTTGTAGATTCCGAGAGTCTTCTCCTATTCTATTTATTATATTCAGAACATTACACTATTTCTTTCAGCCATTATTTGTAGTATTCTCTAGTAGTTCGTGAATTGTGACACCAAACTCTGGGGTAGTTTTAGATATATCTATATAACTAGCTCGTGGTTCGTTTTTATTTAATTGTTGAGTATTGTATTTGTGGAGATCATTTACATTAAGTTTACTTTAAATTATCTATTCATGCTTAAGTAAACAAATCAAGGAAAATTTGTTAACCGAACTCTAACATTGGCTTGCCTAGCAAGTGTGGTGTTAGGCGCCATCACGATCCCTAAGGTTGGGAAATTCGAGTCGTGACAGAGCTTTTGAAATCTCGCCTCACACTCGTCTGACCATTTGAATGGGGCACCTTTCTGAGTCAATTTAGTCATAGGGGTTGATACAAATGAAAACCTCTCCATAAAACGACGGTAGCAACCCGCCACCCAAGAAACTCCTAATTTCCATGGATGTAGCTGGTCTAGTGTAATGACCCGGTCCGTTGTTACGCAGTATACGCATGTATTCCTTTATTTATGTCTTGTAGTAGCTCGGTTAGACTGTTCACGAAGTGTTGGAGTTGGTTGGTTCGGGTTCGGAGCGAAATAGAGTGGAGTGAGACACTTAGTCTCTAACAAGAGCTTTAGAGTTGGAAAAGTCAACCCG
>ML273063.1:0-13481 GCA_005239495.1 Nicotiana undulata
ATTAAGCTTCGGTTCGGTTCGGTTTTCGGTTTCGGATCGGTTTTGAACACCCCTAATAAGGACCCCTTCACTAACTTTTGCCCATTTCCACCATTTTTTAAGACGAGATTGAATCTTTTGAGGGATTTTGAAGAGGGATTCAAGAACACATTGATGTAATGTTTTTGAAGCTAAAACTCGATTCTATGGTTATTTTCAGTTGATTAAGCATGAAATTTGTGGGATTTAGGGGTGCAAATTGGGGAATTAGGGCTTGGAACTTGAGAGTTAAATTTTGGTGATTGAGGGGTCAAACAAAGTTAGATTTTTATAAATTTGGTATGTATGGAATCGTGAGACGATAAGGATATTTAGTTTTTTGATTTTTATCGAATTTCGAGACGTGGGCCTGGGGATCGGGTTTGGCCAATTTCGGGATTTCTGATGTAATTTGATAATTCTCGCGTGGGTTTTGTTCCTTTAACATGTATTAATGATATGATACTGAGTTTTGAATAGATTCGGGACGGTATTAGGCTGAGTCTAGCGGCAAGGGCATCGTAGAGTAGATTTTCATCCGGTTTGAGGTAAGTAACGATTGTAAATCTAGACCTGAGGGTATGAAATCCCGGAATTTCATACTATTTTGATGAATGAGGTGACATACATGCTAGGTGACGAGCGTGTGGGCGTGCACTAGTACGGATTGTGACTTGGTCCGTCCCGTGGCAACTGTATAGTTGCATATTTTGACAAACTCTATATGATATATATGTGTTTTAGATATGATTCTGTTAATTTGGGTTGAATGCCATGTTTTGGGGCCTTGTGCCGTACTGTTGAACCCCCAGGGGTATTTTACTACTATCTTCACACTTTTTTGATTGAAAGCATATCCTCAGTCATGATTTTACATGTTTACTGTTTAACTTGGTTTCATTACTCTGTTTTAAAGTATATGAAAGATGTTTTGGGTTGAGTTCCCTGATTTTACTAAAATGCCCGAGTGGCTTGTGAGGTTTATGACTGAGTGAGGCCGAGTGCCTGTTTTTGTGAGGATATGATACGCCGAGGGCCTAAGTGATTTGATGCCATGATTTGGCTTGATTTATAGTGCTTGGGATGAAGGGGCCCCTCCGGAGTCTGTACACACCCCCAGTGAGCGTAGGTACCTACTGAGTGTGAGTGCCGTGTGCCGAGTGACTGGGAGGTATGAGTGATGGTGAGGTATGCCTGAAGGGCTGATAATGAGTGACTGTGTGGCTTGCCCGAGGGGCTGATTATGAGTGATATTTTGCCCTCAGGGCTTGTTTACGACTTTATTATTTTCACTCTATTTTATACTGAGCCTCTGTTGAAACTGTTGAAAAATATTTTTACATGTTTTCTGTCGAAACTGGAGTTTTACGAGATGTTTTGACGTGAATACTGACTTGGCAAGCTGTTGTTTTTACCTGAAACTTTACATTGTGATTTTCATGTGATTTTTACCGCTCGTCACTGCACTCAGACTTTATTTATAATTGTTGCTTACTGAGTTGGCTTACTCACGTTACTCCCTTCACCTTGTGTGCAGATCCAGGTGCCAGGGCATCTGAGTGAGCGTTGATCACCTCCGGAGTTAGCAAGGTAGCTGCATGGCGTCCGCAGCCTTACCTTTCTCCTTCCCGTCTTTTAGTACTTACTTTCATCAGACTCATCTTGTATTGAGTATACATTATCATATTAGTGTTCTAATTACTCATGACTAGTGTCTTGGCAGTGAATTTTTATGTTTTTACTATTTTCGCTTATTCATGAAATGTTTAAAACGAAAGAAATATGATCAATATGGTTAGTAAATGGAATGATGAAAAGAGTCTTTTATGCTATAAGTAATGATTTGGCTAGCCTAGTACTACGATAGGCGCCATCACGATCGTGGTGGTTTGGGGTCGTGACACCCAGACAAACCCTAATCTTTCGAAAGGATTTTTCTCTCTCTTTTTGAAATCAACCCTCTATCTACATCGATTGTACAAGATTTTTTTCTTCTAAAGCTCATAATTTTATCTAATAATGATGAAGAAAAGCGATTAATTTTTTATTGATTTGAATTTTGCCATGGCTGGAGTTTGGAGCTTTTCTGGGCTTTCCCTTTTCTTGTTGGTGTTCCGATGACGGGCTAGCAGTAGATGTATATTAATTATTTGGATGGATTATTAGAACTAAAATTGTCAATCAATAAATTTTGAAGTTGTTTGACTCTCCACCATTGACATCTATTAAAATGTTTCAAAACTTTGAATTCGAATTCGAATTTTCAAAAAATATTTTTTGATTGGATTGGGTGTTATTGCAAACAATTGGGAATATTCTATGAATTTTATATCTCGATTTTGAGAGGTATTTGCTGAATATTAGATTTAATTTGGCTAGATTTTCAGATTGAAATTCGAAGAAAAGGCAGAAGAACACACCACATACAAAATATATACAAAAGGTATATTGTATGAAATTTGTATTTAGGTTATATGATGTTGGAGTTATATTTAACTGGGTAAGAATGATGTATGAAAGTTGTAGATAAGTTGTATACAGTATAATTAGTTGTTTGAAATTTATTTTCAATTTGCAATATGTTGTACCATACATTATTTTCTTAAAATAGGTAATTACGGAAAAGAGAGAGAAGAGTTGCGATAATTATGACTTAAAATAGGTAATACACAACTGGAAGGAGTCTTATTTAGATGGAAGGACAATTTAAACTTCGTTCCCTTCAGTTACGCCCTTTCCAAGCAAATAATCCCCTAATTTAAGGCACTAATAATGGATTGTATATAAATTATAAGAAAAAATTGTTTAGGGAGGGTAACATACAAAACTTGGACAATTTTAGTATGTATGGTACAACAAGATAAAAATTAAAAATAAATTTCTTACAAATTTAATACAAATTTGATATATCTGCAACAACATACATACTAAAAATAAATGGAATTTTCACACAAATCGCCTGTCATATTTATTGTTTACTTTTGCTAGCAGTACCCGTATATATTTTATATATTGATTATACATAATTATGTACATATAGTACATAAATTATGCATATATGATACCTTCACCGGCTATTTTTAGTTTAAGCGGCTGGGTGAGTGGCTATTTGGGTTAATTCTTCAAATAAATTTACAACTAATTGTATACACAACTTACTTACAACTTTCATACATCATTCTAATCCAGTTAAATACAACTACAACATCATACAATTTAATTTTCATACAATATGTCTTTTGTATGTATTTTGTATATGATTTGTATGTGGCGTATTAAGATGCTTCTTGTTCGAATTTTGATCTTAAAATCTAGCCAAATCAAATCTAATCTTCACCAAATATCCTCAAAATCGAGATATAAACTCCATAGAATATTCTCAATCATTTGCAATAACAACCTACCCAAATAAATAATAATTTTTGAAAATACGAATTCGAAATCATGGCTTCAAAGCTTTTCTAATGGCTGTTAATGGTGGAGAGTCAAATACCTTCAAAATTTATTGGTTAATATCCATTTGCTGCTATCCCACCATCAGAACGCCAACAAGAAAAGGGGAAGCACATAAAAGATTGAAACTCCAGCCAAAAAAAAGTTTAGATCAATAAAAAATTAATCCATTTCTTTTCCATTATTAGAGAAAATTATAAGCTTTAGAAAAACAACTTTGTAGAAAGAGGGTTGATTTCAAAGAGAAAAGGAGGAAAAACGTACCATGATTGGGGGATTTACTAAATAAATGGGCTACAATCAAGGAAGACTCATTTAAACTATTTTGTATAATTGATACATTATATATGACCATGTAATTAAGTTAAAACTTGTTAGTGAGCGTAAATAAGTTTCACATGTAGTATACATAGGTAAAAATCCCTTTATTATTGGAATTTATAAGGTACAATTTTATTTAGAGAGTATTTGGACTGGCTTAAAAGTTTATCAAACCAACTTAAAAGTACTTTTTGGCGTTTACGAGTGTTTGACAACTTTAAGTCAAGTACTTTTAAGCCAAAAAAAACTTAAAACAAGCCAGAAACTATAAGTTAGGAGTTCTTTTTCTTTCTTCTAAACAAACAACGCATTTTATTCATCTCCAAAAGAGTGCATTGAGTTGAGGGAGTAGCAACATCTCCTCCCTAGTTCATCTTGAAAAATAGACACACCTATCTTTTTACATTTTGAGATGAGGTAAATGCATTTGAGTTGGGAAGGCAATAACATTGTGAAGAATGCATAAAAACTCCATCCTATACAAAAGTTATCTCTAATACTAACTACCTTACTACTATACAAAAACATGATGACCATGGTGGTTGAAATGAAATGTTGCCTTTCTTCAATCTGGTCCATCGAAAGGAAGGGAAATTCCATCTATCCATGTTCATTAGGCCTCTAACTTGAGGAGGGAGTTCAGTAAATTCATGAATTTTTCTAGAATGGGCGAGAGTATGGCTATAATTGGCAAGTTAATTCAGCAACTTGATTATTCTCTCTGTAATTACAATACTCAAAACTATAGCTTGACTGAATCATGAATTGTTTAAGCTCCTCAACTTCTTAGATATCCTCCAGAGAACTGTACACTATCCATTCACACAATCAACATGCAATTTGGAATTACTCTCAGCATTGATGTTTGCACTCCATTTAACATGCACCATTTTATGCCATAATGAAGAGCAATAGCTTCTGCCCAGTTGCTAGTACTGGTGCCTAGAGATAAGGAGTAGGCAAAAATTAAGCACCCTTTTTTGTCCTTAATCACACCTCCACCACCACAATTTCCTTCTTTGTAACTACCATCAAAGTTAAATTTGAGAAAGGGAATGGTAGGCCTGATCTATTTAACCACCATGGATTTTTCAAAGTGAATTGAGCTCCTTATTAGTCGACTGGTATCATCCCAATGTGGACACAATTGAACCTGCTGGAATTGACTATTCACCAGTTGTGCAACAGAGAAATCAATCAAAGAAAGAGAACCTCTCACATTAACTCTAACATTATCATATTTGGCATTACACCTAGCTCTCCAGATTTCCAAGAAGCAATGGCAGGTAAACATTTAATAATGAATGCTTTAACTGGATTATTACCTTGCATCTCCACCAATTCACCATAAGTTGCCTGAAAGATATATGACTATATACAATTCCTATAGGACCACATAATAATTTTCGTATGTTCTTTGCGAATGAGCCGGTGCAGAATAAATGATCACCATTTTCTACTCCTAGGGAACCACAACAACAACATCTAGAGGATATAGAATAAACCAACTTAGAAACTCTCACATCAGTTGGTACCTTGTCCCTCAATTCCCTCCATACAATGAAGTTCATCTGGAAGGGAATACCTTTCTTCCAATTCTTAGCATTAACCCAAGCCTTTTGTTTCTTTCTCGAAACAAATGCCAGGCTGAGGCCACTGAAAACGTCCCACTGTTATCCGCACTCCGTATTACTTTATCAGATAGATGATTTCAGTTGGATCCGAAGACTATTGACTTTAAGCACAATATGTTGAGGAAGAAGTTGATTATAACCTTCCCAGTTAATTCTATTGTTCAATAATATATCCAAGAGCTTCAAATTATTAGGTTTATAACTAGGAGGAAGGTAGTCATAAAGAGGACTAAGCTTAGACTAATTGTCGAAACCAGAAGGACGCTTCTCCTCTTCCGACCTTCCACATATTTGTTTATCCACTACCTTTTCAACCTTTCACATGGCATTCCAGGTTTGTGATTGACCTGAATACCATCGCTTCATAACATGATGGAATCTCTGACAATATTGTCCATAAGAAAATTCTTCCATAGGGACTGGCCAGTCCTAAAGTTTCACCATTGTTTTGCTGTGAAGGCATTGAAAATTTCTTGAAGATTATTGAAAATTTCCTCCCCCCTCTTCATAAGAAAAGCAAAGTTTATCCTAGGAAGACTAATGATATCTTCTTTCTGCAGACCCTCCCCAAAAGAATCTATCAAGAATTCTTTCTATTTAATTAAGTACACCTTTGGATGGGTGTATAACTGCAAGAAGATGTGTTGGTAATGCTAGAAGGACATGTCTAATCAGCACTGCTCTGCCACCAGAGGACAGAAATTTAGTGTGCTATCCTGAAATTCTGTTGATGACCTTGGTCATCTTTTTTGAGAAAATAACTATCTTTTGCCTCCCAACATATATTGGACATCCCATATATTTGACAGGTAAAGCTTTGTGCTCCATCCGAGTGATGCTTTCCGCCTTTGAAATTTCATCTGGTTGAGCATTTGGAGTAAGAATATTACAAGATTTTTGCTTGTTGACCAGTTGACCTGAAACTCTTTCATAATAAGTAAGAGTCTCCATTAGTAGTCCTAATGATTTCATGCAACCACTAGAAAAGAGAATGATATCATCAGCAAATGCAAGATGAGTAATAATAGGGCCTTTCTTATTCATATGAAATGCTTTGAAAGCATTAAGAGAAGAGATGCGATTTAATTTTCTAGAAAGAAATTCAGCACACATAACAAACAGAGAAGGAGAGATAGGATCTCTTTGTCTTATAAGTAGAGAATACCAGTTACTAGAAATATTTCCGAAAATGATGTCAATCCAAGTTTCACTAAAATTCAAAATGCTCATTAAAGCACATAGATATGGCCATGACACTCTATCATATGCCTTAGCCATATCTAGTTTCAACGAAACATTTCCTTTCTCATTAGTTTTTCCAATATCTTGAATGATTTTCTGTGCAAGTAAAAAATTTTCAGTAATAACTTTGCCTTTCACAAAACCGCTTTGGTTCCAACCGATCAAATCTGGTTAAATAATGCTCAACCTCGAGTTAAGTAACTTAGAAATAGTTTACAAATAACATTGCGTAGGCTAATGGATCTTATATCGTTATGATGCTGGGGGGAGGGGAATTTGGGAAGAATGACTATAAAATTATGTGTAAACTACTTAGGCAAATTAGCTCCATAGAAAATAGAAATGAAGGCTTGAATAATATCTGAAGCAATAATGGACCAGCAGGTTTGAAAAACTTTTGCAGTAAAACCATCAGGTCCAAGAGAACTTTCTGGATCTATAGAAAGGACACAAGCTTTCAATTCCTCCTCAGTAGGTAATGCTGTCAATTTAGAGTTAACATCCTCAGAGATATAAGGTTCTGTGAAATCCAAATAAGAGAAATCATTCTGCTCATCTTTCTGACAAAAGAGTCCTTGAAAATATTTCACTGTAGCTTCTGAGACATCTTTAGTCCCTTCCACCCATTGATAATGTTCATTTTGGATCTTATTGATATTCAACAACATTCTCTTATCTTTGATGACATTGTGAAAATAAGCAGTGTTAGAATCCCCATCACTTAGACATTTTATTCTGGCTTTTCGCCTTAAAATAGAGTCCTGGATCTTGAGGTATCTAATATACCCAACTCTGGTTTTATTCAAATTTGTTATATTGGCATCACTGTTGTCATATGGCAAAAATTTCAAGATTGGTGATTTCTAATTCCAATCTTTTAGGTTCTTCATGAATATATCCATAAGCCTATCTAGACCAAGAGCTAAGTCTAAATGCAGTCTTCTTCAGCTTCTGATGTAGGATCCATAGTGAATTGCCATTAGACTTATGTTGCCAGGTGCTTTTAACCACATCAAGAAAGTCGATATGATCTGTCCTGAAGTTGAGAAATTTGAAATATTTGATATGAGCCTCTTCATTATGGCTAAACTGAACCAAAAGAGGAACATGATCAGAACAAACATTGGCCAAATGAGTAATAGTGGTTCTATTGAATATGCTAAATCACTCAGAGTTGTATACCATCCTATCCAACCTCTTCCATATAGTATCAGGAGGCCCTCTGTTATTGAACCAAGTAAAAATATTACCAAGAAAACCCGCATCATGCAAACCGCAATCTGACAAGCATTCCATAAAGTTGAAGCTTTTGTCAATTCTGTACGGACTCCCTTCGATTTTTTCCTCGTGATAAGAGATGACGTTAAAATCACCTATAACTGCCCAAGGTCCATTGAGGGAACCAACGAAATTAACCAAATTCGCCCACAATTATTTTCTCAAAATAGATCTACATTTAGCATAGACAGAAGTGAGATGAAACTCAGTATTAGTTACGTTGTAGCTAATCTTGGAGGTAACTAGCTAATCGGTGTCCTTGACAATGTCAACATCAAATTCATTAGACCAAAAGATCTAGATTTCGTTGTTGATATTATTTATAACAGTTATACATCCCAAGCTGCCTCTTGTATTGACGAAGGATTGCATATAGATGTTCATAACACGCAGCGGAACACAATAACAATCCTAGTCAGAATTTCTCGTGTTTAAAATTTATTTACATGTCAATAGATCGGATCTAAGACGTAACTGGTGAAGAGAGTCTCGTTTCAAATTTTCTTCGATAGTGCGAAGACTCTATGCGTATCCACACCGAGACCGACCCTTGCTATCAACTCTTTGATCGATGAAACACGTGAACAAATTGAACGAAATATTGTGCTGAAATTTTTCTCAAAAATCTCAACTCAATGTTAGAAGAACAAAAAACACATTTTCTTGTAATTGTATTTTCTCTCTTGGCTTGTGTTGTACTCTCACTTTCACAAAGTGGTTTTTCTTCTCAAGAATTGAATTATGTAAATTTTGTTGCATCACCCTTTATATAGCATCACCTATAAACCCTTTTTTCCTATTTGATTGAGGTAATGATTTACATAGGATAAAAATTTATTCCAAAATAAACTCTAATTGAATTTTATATAATATTAGAAAATCACGTAACTTAATGGCCGAATACATTCGTCCAACTTAGAGTCAGATTAATCAATCCAACTTACTGTTGGATTCAACTTACACGTCCTTTTATGGACTATATCGATCAAATTCCAAATTGGTTAGTTAATTAATACTATATATATAACTTTTATATAAATCAATATTAATTCATATTATATATATCTCATATATATTTCAATCAAGAGATATAATTTAATTATCTATTCCAAATAGAAAACTTTAATTTATTCACATATTAATTATATCCTATGTGCTAGCAAAGAATATAATAATATTTCATTTGCACTAATAACTCTATTTATTTGACTAATTAAATTCCTTAATTTAATTATCAAATAATAAAGTAATTAATCGTTTTAGCAAAGATCAGAACACTCGTTAGTGTGCGACCCCATAGGTTCAATACTAAGTCGGTAGTAAATTGATCACATCAATATACTAATCAAGGGTGGCGTCTAGCAACACTCCTTAACGACCGGATAGAATGAAGTATACAATTTACTCTCAAGAACCAGTAGAAGAATAATGTAGTAATTCCTTCTGTCCTTATAGCTCTGGATCACCCTAGGATATGGTTCAACTGTCAAATCCAAATAGGCGACCAACTATGTGTTCATGTCAAATATAATCGACCATTGAATGACCTAAGAAACTCTTTTCTTCTTTCATTCAATTGCCCTGGCCAAGGTCTTAATTTGGTCGTTTATAATTCATGACAACATGGAGCTTAAACTCATTACCAAGAGTTGACAGATTCCATCTTGATCAGTCACTAATTCTACAAGCATTTAATCATACCCAATAATCCTTTCAACTATCGCCATAGGGCCATAGGTGTCTGGTATCAAAGCACAATAAATGACTTGTCAATTACTATGACGATCTCAGGTGAAAGGAAATCATTACATCACATTCTTCAAGAGAATATCCTATTGACAGTTTATGGTAATTCTAACCATTAGGATTTATCCAGTGAGTCGGTTCAATAATCATATCTCTATATGCATCATCTATCTATGTGATTTAGTTACTGAGATCAACTAATCTTTATCCCATAAATACGATCACATAAATATTGATCTAACCGAATTACTAATGTCCAAATTAATAATCCTACGATCAAGAACAAAATTTAGATTAAACTATAAGAAACTTTACTCTCATTATCATGATCTCCATCACAATGTCAAGTCTCAAAATTTAATCAAGGACCTTATCAAGTTAATCAAACAATTAATAATAACTATGATAAAAGAATATCAAATGCCATATATTTTTATATCAAATGACGTTCATAAAAATATGTTCAAATCATCAAATATGATATTGGATCTAGGGCATATCTACTATATCCCTAACAATCTCCCACTTGCACTAGAGCCAATAGCTCTTGTACTTTATTCCCAATTTCTACTAGTGCTTGTCAAACTATTTTGCACTAAAAGCTTTAGAGAATGGGTCTGAAGCATTTTCTTTTCTATTTACCTTTTGAATCTCAACGTCTCCACGTTTAACGATTTCTCTTATCACGTGATACCTTTGCAGAACGTGTTTGGATTTCTTGGTGTGATCTTGGTTCTTTTACTTGAGCAATGGCTCCAGTGTTGTCACACAACAGTGGAACCGCACCAAGTTCAGTTAAGAACTTTTTCATCCATACAGCTTTCTTAGCAGCTTCACTAGCTGCTATATATTCTGCTTCAGTCACTGAATCAGCTACTGTAGCTTGTTTGGAACTTTTCCAATTCACTGCACCACCATTTAAGGTGAATACATAACCAGAAATAGATTTGATATCATCTCTACCTGAAGAGAAACTTGCATCAGTATAACGTTCAAGTTTCAACTCAGAATCTCCATAGATGAGAAATTGGTCTTTAGTCCTTCTTAAGTACTTAAGAATGGTCTTCACCACCTTCCAATGTTCCTCACCAGGATTTGCCTGATATCGGCTAGTCACTCTAAGTGCATAAGCCACATCAGGACGTGTACATGTCATGGTATACATGATAGCTCCCACTGCACTAGCGTACGGGATCCTACTCATGCGTTCTCTCTCTTCAGGTGTTTTAGGACAATCCTCCCTACTGAGAGTAATTCCAGTGTCAATTGGTAGATAGCCTCTTTTGGAATTATCCATGTTATACCTCTTTAAGATGGTATAAATGTACAAAGTCCGGGAAAGTCCAAGTAGCTTCCTAGATCTATCTCTATAGATCTTTATTCCTAATATATAAGCTGCTTCTCCCAAGTCTTTCATGGAGAACTGTTCAGATAGCCAAAGCTTGGTACTTTGCAATGCCGGTATGTCATTCCCTATGAGCAATATATCATCAACATACAATACTAAGAATATAATTATGCTCCCACTAACCTTTTGTACACACAAGGTTCTTTTTCGCATCTAACAAAATTGAACCTTTCAATTATCTTGTTAAAGCAAATATTCCACTATAGGTTTTATATCCTTTGAAGGTTCAACTAAAGTCCATACTTCATTTTCCTCCATGGATTCCATTTCGGATTTCATGATTTTTGCCATTTCTTATAGTCAGAACCTTGTATCACCTCTTCCTAGGTCATGTAGACCTTCTAAGAGGTGTTTGTACAACTTGTTCACCTTGTATTGGATTTAGATGTTGTTCAATTTGGTTTGGAACTGGTTCATTAACCTGTTCTTAAACTACATTTAGTTCTTGAACATCAACCGTTGAAAATGGCAACTTTCTTGTCAACTTCAAAACATCCAATAAAGATTCTTTAACTTGTGTCTCATGATCTTGATTTTGTGTTGATTCATTAGTTTCTTGAACTTCATCAAGTTCTATTTCTCCATTATGATTTCCTTCTAAAAGAAATTCCCTTTCCAGAAAGGTTGCTCCTCTGGCCACAAACACTTTACGGTCAGAAGGGTGATAGAAATAATATCCCATTGTTTCCTTGGGATACCCAATGAACCTACACTTATCAGATCTTGAGTCACGTTTATCAGACTGTAGTCTCTTAACATAAGCTGGACAACCCCAAACTTTAATGTGTTTGAGGTTAGGCTTACGTCCTTTCCATATCTCATATGGTGTTGCAGAGACTGACTTATATTAGTGGGAACTTTATTAAGTAAGTATGTTGCTGCTTCCAAAGCATATCACCATAAATTAATTGGAAGATTAGTGAACCCCAGCATAGATATCACCATATCTAATAAGGTTTGATTTCTCCTTTCAGACACACCATTGTGTTGTGGTGTTCCTGGAGGTGTCCACTGTGAGAGAATCCCATTCTCTTTGAGATACATAGTAAAATCTTCACTAAGATATTCTCCACCTCTATCAGACCTTAGTACTTTGATACTTTTACCAGTCTGTTTCTCAACTTCACTACAGAACCTTTTGAACATTTCAAAAGGTCAGATTTATGTTTCATAAGATACACAAATCCATATCTTGACATATCATCAGTGAAGGTGATGAAGTAAGAATATCCACCTCTAGCTTGAATTTTCATGGGCCCACAAACATCTGTATGAATTAGTCCCAATAATTCAGAAGCTCTTTCTCCACTTCCAGTAAATGGAGATTTGGTCATTTTTCCTTTGAGACAAGATTCACAAGTTGGATATGATTCAAAATCATATTTGTCAAGGTACCCTTCCTTGTACAACTTGTTAATTCTTTTCTCTCCAATATGACCAAGCCTACAATGCCAAAGGTATGTATGATTTACTTGATCATCTCTTTTCCTCTTAAGACTTGAAACATGCATAATCGAATTAGCATTCACATTAGGTAAGACATAAACATTATGTTGGAGATATCCATTCACATATAAATTATCACCATAATAAATAGAGAAAATACCATTGCCTATGTTAATACGAAAACCACGTTTGTTTAACATAGAAGCTGAAATTATGTTCGAAATAAATTTAGGAACGTAATAACAATCATCCAACATAAGTACTTTGCCCGTAGGCATTATTAAAGAAATTGATCCTACAGTTACGGTCACAACTTTTGCACCGTTTTCAATTTGTAGATTAACTTCTCCTTTCTTTAGTCTCCTACTTATCTTGAACCCTTGCAACATATTGCAGAGGTTATAACCACTGCCAGTATCTAATACCCACAGTGAAGAATTAGTAGTAGCTAAAGAAACCTTGAAAATATTTTTCATTAATGTCTTACCTTGTTTCTTGTCCTTTAGAGTTGCAAGATACTCCTTGCAGTTTTTCTTCCAATGCTCTTTCTTCTTACAGTGAAAACATTCAGCATCATATACTGATTGCAAGATCAAATCTTCAGAAAGCTCTTTACCAAGCTTGTACCCCAACTTCTCATGTTCTTCGGTAAGAACAATCATCTGATTGATAAGGGGTCCAACTATAGAGTTTTCAATGTCCAACTGTATCAACTATCTTCTTAAGATATTCAATGATTGCAGTTGGATCCATATTCTAATGTTTCCTCTGGAGTTCAGAACTCATAGAAGCGAGAATGATGTGTTTAATAGCAAGGCATTCTTCCAAGTGTTTCTTATAAACCTTGGTGCCTTGAATATCATTCTTTGGTGGGATTATCTTTGCAGGCTTATCGATCACATCAATGAGCTTTTCATGCATGAGAACAATTCTCA
>ML273064.1:0-50644 GCA_005239495.1 Nicotiana undulata
TTTACACCAAATTTCACAGATAAGTCACATAACATATAATAAACCTATTTCGGGCTCCGAAACTGTAATACGGGCCCGGTAACACGATTTTCACATAATTATTCATTTTCAAATTCCTTGATTATTTTCAGAAAATAATTTTCTTTAAAAATTCATTTCTCGGGCTTCGGACCTCGGAATTCAATTTCGGGCATACGCCCAAGTCCCATATTTTCCTACGGACCCTCCAGGACCGTCATATCACGGGTCCGGGTCCGTTTACCAAAAATGTTGACCAAAGTCAACTTTATTCAATTATTCAATTCAAAAATCCCATTTTNCCCGGCTACCTGCTTGGGCTGCGCACGCCTCTCGAGGTGAGATCAACGGAGGCTTTCGGGGTCTCAGAACACAGATTTAGCTGGAATTACTTCAGATGACCTTTTGGGTCATCACAACAATCGACAAACAACTAAAGAATACTACAAATAATGTCTGAAAGAAATAGTGCAACTGTTCTGAATGATATAAAATAGTGTATGTAAATATAGGAGAAGAATCTCGGATATCTGCGAACGCCGGCAGATGTACCTCGTGTCTCCAAACAAAATCGGGTGGTCTTCCTAGAATCCTCTACTGCTGAATGGTACCTGGATATGTGCAAAAAGAGCACAGAGTGTACTATCAGTGCAATAGACTCCATTTACTGAGTAAGTGTCGAGCCTAACCTCGGCGAAGTAGTGACGAGGCTAAGTCGGGCTTCAACAATATAACAGATAACAACAATAAATAATAAATGCAGAAAGAAAATTAAACAAATGGATAAATAAAGGCTGCAACAAAATAAAATAACTCAGTTATAACCAATTCTATAATAACTCTTCAAAATTCCAAACTTTAACTTTAAATAAAATAGTACGAAAATATTTAAAGAGTAGTAGTAAAATAGACATTTTAGATTTTCAATACTTTGATTCTCTTTTTCTTGAAAAATCAGTAAAATATAAATGTAAATATCCTCCCTTACCACTCCTTGTTGCGGTGTGCAACCCGCTCCCACTTGTCCTCCCTTATTGCTCCTCCCTAAAATATCTCCCTTATTACTCATGTTGCGGCGAGCAACCCGATCCCACCTGTCCTCCCTTATTACTCCTTCTTGCGGCGTGCAACCCGTTCCTAGCAGACATATCATATCAATTTATTCAAAATTTCACAAATCAGGCCAAGCCTTTTACAATACTTTTGTTTCAACAATTATAAATAATAAACCACATTTTTCTCATGACTTCATCAATAACCTCTCGACCATGAAACCAATAAGGAAATCAAAATATATGCATTTATTCCATAAAAATAATACCAAATCTCTCAGCCATATTTATATCACGAGGGAACCATCTCAAACAACCAATACTCTTTCCAAACAGTCACAACAATTCAACAAGGCTAAATAGTCATAGAAACAATAATGAACATGTAATAGTTAAGACAATAATCAAATAAGTGGAGAACGGGAAAGGGGATCATGTTTAACAAATAATTTGGGTGGTGCATAGATACTCGTCACCACACCTATACACCACACCCATGCAATTCACGTAGCAAACAAGTTGGGAGTCCTATTCCCTCAAGCTAAAGTTAGGCCAAACACTTACCTCAATTCCGCAGGCCACTCAATGCTCAACTATTGCTTTTCCTTTTGAATTCACGTCTAACTTGCTAGAATCTAATCAAAATTAACTTAATATCATTAACTAATGCTAAAGGAACTAACTTTATTGAAAAATATAATTTTTCCTAAGTTTTCTCAAAAAAAGTAAAAACCCGACCCCGAGCCCGCTTGGTCTAAACTCGGGGTTCGGACCAATTTACGATTACCCATTCACCCACGAACCCAAATATGCTATTAGTTTTAAAATCCGACCTTAATACAAAACTCCTTAATTCTACCCAAATCCTAGATTTTTACCATATCCTTTATTGTTGCTTTAAAAGTGATGCAAAATAATAAGAAATTGAAAGAACAAGGTTTGGACTTGATTACATATGAATTGGGGATGAATATTATTGAAGAATGTTACGCCCCGCAATATTACGTCCTGCAGTATTAAGTTACGACGATGTTGCACCCTGCAGTATTTTACGTTGAATTTGTCGTCAGGTAACTAACATCAGTTCAAGGAAAAAAATTATTTGGGGATTATAAGGATTATGCTATTTCACAAGTGATTAGTAAATTCGTGAAAGTGAGAGGGGAAGCAAGTCGGAGAAAATGAATTTCGTTGAACTTGGCGTTTTGGGATAAAATATGGCCCGAGCTAAAATACCCGGTATTTATGGACTAGTGCCATACAAAGTACTACATGACCATAAGGTGTACAAGGTATGTTAAAAGAGAGTAGTATTTAATTAAGTAATTTGGGACATTTTATTTAAATTATGCGGGTAATTGGTTAATTATCGGGTAACGGGACATTACCCGATTAACTAATAAGCGGATAAAAAAAACTTAATAATTATCCCCCACCCCACGTGGCACAAGGACACTATATGAGAAAATGATTCATGTTGATTTAAGAGTAGGTGGCTGCCAAGGATTTAAGGGAATTATTAAATCAAGCAAGACTTAGTACATGTCTTGTTTCCATGATTCATTGAGACAAAAACAAAATATCTCGAGTCAAAATAGAAATCATATCTCCATTTCCATTTTGGAAAAGAGTAACGTAGTCATTCTGCAAAAGCAAGAAAATCTTTCTTCTTCAAATACTGTAACGTCAAAGAACATAGACAGTTCCATTTTCAAATCTAAATGATACTTCAAGAATCAGAAACGTTTTCTTCTTAAAATTTCAAACAAAGAAACGTTGGAATAAGTTTTATGTTTAAATTCATTCTTCAGTTCAAGAACATTCAAAGCAGAACAAATTCGTCCAAAATTTCAAGGGATTCAAGTATAATTTCGTTCATATTTCGCAGAAACAGGTATGTTAAGGCTATCCCTTCTTTGTTTTGGCATGATCCAAATTATACTGAAGAAACGAGCAAATACACAGTTTCTATAAATTACTCTATTCATAGAAATAGTAGGGGTGTATATATTCTTGATTCCCCATGAGAATTATTATTATTATTTTCTGTTCATGGGTCTCAGAATAATACGCAGTTGGAAAAGTTTATCCGGAAGGAATATTGAGATTATTACGTACTTTTCATGCATTTCATACATGTGCATTGACCCATGACTAGATGGCGTTATATACGCGTATATATGTAAATATATGTATATGGGATATGGGAAAAGGTTATGGCGTTATATACGCACCACCACCTGATCAGCTGGTATATGATGATGATGTTGCCCACAGTGGCTGAAATATGATTCAAACGGCGTTATATACGCGTATATATGTATGTATATTCAAACGGCGTTATATACGCGTATATATGTATGTATATATATGTATATGGGATATGGGAAAGGTTATGGCGTTATATACGCACCACCACCTGATCAGCTGGTATATGATGATGATGTTGCCCACAGTGGCTGAAATATGATTCAAACGGCGTTATATACGCGTATATATGTATGTATATTCAAACGGCGTTATATACGCGTATATATGTATGTATATATATGTATATGGGATATGGGAAAGGTTATGGCGTTATATACGCACCACCACCCTGATCAGCTGGTATCAATGATGATTTTGCCCACAGTAGACGATATGATATGATGGGATGCCCTCAGAGGCTGATGATGTTATGAAACATATACCTATGCACGACATGACATTCATACGCATATGCATGATACTAAAAGTGATTTATTATTTACAGAGTTATCCAGACATACAGGTTGAGTCAATTACTCTATATCTCTTCCATGTCTCTTATGTATTTATTTATGTGCCTTACATACTCAGTACATTATTCGTACTGACGTCCCTTTTGCCTGGGGACGCTGCGTTTCATGCCCGCAGGTCTCGATAGACAGGTCGAGAGCCCTCCAAGTAGGCTATCAGCTCAGCGGGAGATGTTGGTGCGCTCCATTTGCTTCGGAGTTGCTTGTTTGGTTAGTATGATTTAGACGTGTATTGTTTGGTATAGCGGAAATATGTCCCGACCTTTATGACATTTATGTACCCTTAGAGGCTTGTAGACATATGTCGTGTACGTGAAAGATTGTACGGCCTTATCGGCCTATGTTTTGAGTTTATAAATAATCATGTTAGCCTATTAGGCTCGTATGTCACGTGTATATGATGATGTAATAAGAAAGATACGTTACATTGGTACTTGGTTGAGTAAGGTATCGGGTGCCCGTCGCGGCCCATCGGTTTGGGTCGTGACAAAGAAAAATCGTTTTTAGGGCTGGAACCTCAAAAAATTGGAGAAGAAAGGGTTCAGCCCGTTTTAAAATTTGACTTTATAGGGCTGGGCAGTCGACCTTTGCACCTGCGGTGCTTGGGTCGCATATGCGGGCCCGCAGGTGCGGAAAAAGGATCGCACCTGCGGAAATGGCCTAAGTATTTGGGGGTCGCACTTGCGGAGGTTTGACCACTCCTGCGGGACCGCACCTGCGGACAAGATGTTCGCATCTGCGAGGTGGCCGCACCTGCGGACCAGGTGAGCGCACATGCGGTCTCGCACCTGCAGCCCTAGGCTCGCAGGTGCGGGCACACCAGAACTAGTGCACCAGCAGTGTTTTTCTCACTTTTAACACTTCGAAACCTACTCGAAACTCACCCGAGTCCTCGGGGCTCCAAACAAAACATGCACGCAAGTCTAAAAATATCATACGGACTTGCTCGTGCGATAAAATCATGAAAATAACATGTAAATATATGAATTAAACCTCAAAACTCATCATTTTCATCAAAAACTCTTAAGGATTATAATTTCTCAACCGGATATCCGAATCACGTCAAACGAACTCCGTTTTTCACCAAATTTCACAGTTAACCTTTAAATATCATATCAAAGTTGTACCGGGCTCCGAAACCAAAATACGGACCCGATACCAATGATTTTTAGCATTATTTCTTTTCTTTAATTCATAAACATTTCAGCAAAATAATTTCTTTCAAAAATTGATTTCTAAGGCTAGGGACCTCAGAATTCATTTTCGGGCATGCACCCGAGTCCCATATTTTACTGCGAACCTCCCGGGATCGTCGGAACACAGATCTGGGTCTGTTTACTCAAAATGTTGACCAGAGTCAACTTTTATCAAATTTAAATTCTAAAAATCACTATTTTTTATATTTCCACATGAAAGCTTTTCGGTTTCACGCTCGGACTGCGCACGCAAATCGAGGTATTTCATTCTAGTATTTTTATGGTTATTTTGCATGGAACGGAGCCTAATTTTATAAAATGACCCTTTGGGTCATCACAGGAGGTCTCACTTTTGTTTCTTGGATGGGTACTCGGGGTACAACCAAATTTCAATTGACCCAGAAGACAGGGAAAAGACATCCTTCACATGCCCGTATGGGGTATTTTCCTTCAAAAGGATGCCATTCGACCTCTGCAATGCACCTGCCACATTTCAAAGGTGCATGATGGCCATCTTCACAGACATGGTCGAAGATATCATAGAGGTATTCATGGATGATTTCTCAGTAGCGGGAAATTCATTTGATGAGTGCCTAGCAAATCTGACCCATGTGCTAAAGAGGTGCATTGAGACGAATCTTGTGCTTAACTGGGAGAAGTGCCATTTCATGGTACAAGAAGGGATCGTCTTGGGGCACTTGGTGTCGAGCAAAGTAATTGAGGTGGACCGCGCTAAAATAGAGGTGATTGAAAAGCTTCCACCGCCCACATCGGTCAAAGCTATACGTAGCTTCCTTGGGCATGCCGGATTCTACCGGCGATTCATCAAAGATTTATCCAAGATATCCAACCCCCTCTGTAAGTTGCTTGAAAAATATAACCCCTTTGTGTTTTCTAATGATTGCAGGGTGGCTTTTGAGGAGCTGAAGAAGCGTCTAGTCACGGCGCCGATAATTGTTGCTCCCGACTGGGAGCAACCATTTAGACTCATGTGTGATGCTAGTGACTTCGCAGTGGGAGCCGTGTTAGGTCAACACGAAGATAAGATAATGCACCCAATCTACTACGCAAGTAGGACATTGAGTGGAGATCAACTGAACTACACGGTGATCGAGAAAGAGATGTTGGCGGTAGTGTTCACCTTTGACAAGTTCAGATCATACTTGATCGGGTCGAAGGTTATTGTGTACACTGATCATGCAACCATCAGATACTTGATTGAGAAGAAAGAATCCAAGTCGCGCCTAATTCGTTGGGTGCTGCTGCTGCAAGAGTTTGATTTAGAGATTCGTGACCGCAAGGGCACGGAGAACCAAGTCGCTGACCACCTGTCACGACTTGAAGGTGCTGAGAATGCAGTAGAAGCAGAGGATATTCTGGAAACCTTTCCAGACGAGCATCTACTCGCCGTGAGCATGGAGTATGTGCCATGGTATGCAGATATTGCAAACTACCTGGCGAGTGGTATTGAACCCTATGAACTCTCATCTATCCAAAAGAAAAGATTTTATCGTGATTGCCGCAATTACTATTGGGATGAACCTCACTTGTTTAGAATTTGTATTGATAACATGATCCGGAGGTGTGTCCCCGAGATAGAGCAAATTTCTATTTTGCAGGCTTGTCACGCGTTAGCGTATGGAGGACATTTTGGAGGAGTTTAAACAGCATCTAAGGTGTTAGAGGCCGACTTCTACTGGCCAACTATGTTCAAAGATGCTCACCAATGGGTGAAGGACTGTAATGAGTGTCAAAGGGCGGGGAACATATCCCGTCGTCATGAGATGCCCATGAATCCAATACAAAAAGTAGAGGTGTTTGATGTTTGGGGGATTGACTTCATGGGTCTCTTTGCCAGCTCCTATGGCAATAAGTACATACTTGTTGATGTAGACTACATGTCCAAATGGGTGGAAGCTGCAGCATTCCCTACCAATGATGCAAGAGTGGTGGTGGGGTTCTTGAAGAAAAACATCTTCACCCGGTTTGGGATCCCAAGGGCCATTATTAGTGACGGAGACACTCACTTCTGCAATCGTGTCTTCGAAAATCTACTAGCCAAGTATGATGTGCGCCACAAGGTGGCAACCCCTTATCACCCTCAGACGAGTGGGCAGGTTGAGGTATCGAACCGTGAAATCAAGAGTGTGCCGACCAAAACAGTAAATGCCACAAGAACTGATTGGGCGAAACAGCTTGATGACGCACTATGGGCCTACCGAACTGCATTTAAAACGCCAATTGGTATGTCTCCGTACAAATTGGTGTTTGGAAAGGCATGTCACCTACCTGTAGAGCTAGAACATCGAGCTTGGTGGGCACTGAAACAGTTGAACATAGATCTTGACGCTGCGGGTGAAAGTCGAGTCACGGAGCTGCATGAGTTGGAAGAATTCAGGTATCAAGCATTTGAAAGCACAAGGCGAGAGGCTACACGAAAAAAACATTGTGGATCGCAACTTCAAACCCGGAGATAAAGTATTGCTCTATAATTCAAGACTGAGATTATTTCCGGGTAAGCTCAAGTCCCGATGGTCAGGACCATTCAGAGTGGTCGAAGTGTTCCCCTCTGGTGCTGTCGAGATTGCTACTGAAGATGGGTCCAACGCCTTCAAGGTTAATGGACAGAGATTAAAACTGTATGTGGGGATGAATGAGACCAACGAGTTGTCTGTGGCGCATCTTTTTGAACCGCAGAGATTGAGCGAGCCTTAAATGCGCTCATTCTGCGTCGTGCTGCGACGTTAAATCAAGCACAGCGTGAGAGGCAACACATGATCTTAGTTGTTTTCTTTTTTTGTGTGTTGTAGGTGATGTACATGCAACTAACCCTTTATCAAGTGTGTAGGACAAGCCTGGAGGTGTGTGGAGCAAAGACGAGGTCATAAAACAACTCTGGTAAGGTAAATGTGTGAGGAAAACAAATCAAAGGTCGAACCTCAATCACCGCGGCCGCAGAAGAACCGCGGCGCGACCGCGGTAGAAATCCAAAGTTCTGAATTGTGACGCTCGTAGTCACCGGGATCGCGGCGCGACCACAGTAGGACCGCAGCAAAATACCAATTTTCTGAATCACCTTCACCGCAACCGCGACAAAAGGGGGTACTCTCTGAATCTCCCACCCTCGCCTTAGCCGCGACCGCGGTCGACCGCGTCAACTCTTCTGCCCGCTCAAGTAAGTTTTTTTTCTTCCTTTCAATTTTTTATTTTAATTTTTTAATTTTATTCTCTTTTTAATTTCCCCCCTTTTTTCTTCTAATAACTTACCCATTACCCCACCTCCCCCACTTTCCCCCATTATTCTAAAAACCTAACCCCTAATTTCCCTCTTCACTCTCCCCAAATCCCCCTTCACATACGCACGCCCCCCCTATTTCCCCTAGATTTCCCCTCCACCTCTTCCACAACTCACTTCTCTCTCCCTCTCTCTAACCTCCATTGCTATCAACTCACTACTCTCACCCACATCCCTGCTCAGGTAAGTATCTCTTCCTCTCTACTCTCTTAAGTATATTTCTTATTCTCTATTTCTTTTGTAGTAATTGTTGTGTTGTAGATGTAATGGTGATTCTTCACCATATTTAGGCTAGATTGTTTTGGGTCTTTTTCTCTGTAGACTTGACTTAGGGTATTATAGTGTAACCATTGACTATGGTGGGAGAGATTCCATATTTTTGAAAGGGCTTTGGTACTTGTTTGTGGTCGAAATTGGGGAAGACTTGTTCCATGTAGGGCTAATATATGCTTGTCATGAATCATGACCACTTGGTGTTTGTAAAATTTACCCATTGAGCGAATAATTGGTATTGTGACTGTCGTGGTGGTGAAGTCTGAGTAACCACCCGATAGACACACAAATTGGTATCCCTCTGACAATAAACTATGTTGTAACAGGTATCATGTCTCAGTCAAGGAAAAGAAGAACCCAGGCCAGCACTAGCCAGTTTGATGCCACCCGGTTTGTGTCAAAAGAGGCTGAAGATCGATTTGAGGCAAAAGCGGCCAGGAAAATGGTCCACGAAGTTTCGGTTGGCATGGCCGCACTACGGTATGAATGCCCAGATATGTTCACTGAAATAAGGAGACGCCAACTAGACATCTTCTTTGAAGAACCTGAGGAGGCTAACATTTTGATGGTTCTGGAATTATATGCGAATTACCCAGAACATGAGAACCGGGTGGTCACAGTGCGGAGAACTAAGGTGAACGCCTCGTTGGAGGCCATATGCAGGGCATACAGGCTTCCAGCCTTCTCTAGGGATATGGATCACTACCAACTCCATCAGCAACCACCGGTCAATTGGACCATGCTTGTGCAGATAATCTATGCGGGTGGGGTGCCAACATGGGTAAAACATGGCATCACGCTGAACTCCAATTCTTTCACTTGGGAGGCCAAATGCTGGTTCACCATCATCTGCAGCCGCATGTTGCCATCCAGCAACACCACTGATGTCAACCCCACTCGTGCAGTGATGATTTGGTGTTTTGTAAACCGGCTGGACTTCGATGTGGCCCAGGTGCTCCATGATGAAATGTTCATCCGATCGCCTGAAATAATGAAAGGGTTCTATTTCCCTTCACTAGTCACCAAGTTGTGCCGAATAGCCAAGGTCCCTGAGAATCGCCTCCTTGATGGAAAACTGGCGAAGAAGGCCCCGTTCAAAGCGAGCAAAATATCAGTGGGCAAAGAGCAGCCGGTCCCTATTGCTGTAGATGACGAGGATGAAACTGTACCTATTGTTGCACCACCTAGGCAGTCCCATGATGAAGAAGGTCCCTCTCAACCTCGGTGGAGCACCGGGCTGTCAACCTTAGAGGACGATGTGGCTGGCATTCGCACCTCGGTGGACAACCTCAATGCCAAAATGGATGATATGGCCACCCAAAATGCCAAGTCCGAAAAGCGGATAATGGACTGGTTTCGTGCATTAGGACGCGCCTGTCACCTCGACCCGGCCATCGTCTCTGATGACGAATGAACACCAGGGAAGTCTCCTTACCTCACTGCGCTTTATTTTTGTTGACATGGGGACATGCCAATTTTTCAAGTGTGGGGTTGGGAATATTTTTATTGTTGTACATGTTTGATAATTTTTGTTTTGTTTTGTTTTGTTGGTTGTTGATAATTGAATTTGTTTCTATGTGACTAATATCGACTTGGCCCGAAGACAGACACCTTTCAACGGGTCTCTTGAGGGTATTGAGTCGAATTTAAAAAAAAAACAAAAAATGTAGTGGACGCTTCCTGATGACGGACTTCTTAGGCAATTTTTTTTAGGGAAGTTAGTCCAAAGAAAACACCAAAAAGATTTTTTTCTTTTCTTTTTAGGTAGTGTAGTAACTCCCCCTTGGTTTTTATTTTGACCACGGTTCTTTTCCAAGGGTTTAGCTTGAACCGGTATAGTTACTTTTCTTTTTATTTTTTAGTTGTTAGGTTTTTTTTGGGCAAGGAGCTGAATGGCAAATGCATCCCTTAGTGTGTTACACCCGAACACCAAAAACCCTAGGGTGTGACGCTTAGGCTCATTTGTTGAATCTTGTAGATGCCTTAATTTTGCATGTTGTAACTAACTTGAATGCTCAGTGGAGTGTTTTGACGAACCAATCTGGAGTGAATTATGTTCCATGTGTGTGTAAGGTATTTGCATTGTACTCTATGTCCACATTTGATACCTAGAACTTGCCCCGTATGTGTGCAAAGCGAAATAGTAGTTTGTTCAGTCGTAGAAGTGATATAGACATTTCTTTGTTAAGTCAGACATAAATATGTATCCACCTGTTTGAAATTCACCATAGTTAACCCTTTTGAGCTTATAAGCCTGTTTTGTTGGCAACCACATTACAAACCATACCCAATTGTTTCAATAGCCTACCTGGTTGAACCCTATACCTCCTATTGTAGTGAACATGTAAAAGTCTAAGTGTGGGGTGGTGGTCTGGTTTTTGAGTGGAATCAGCAAAATAGAAAGAATGGTGCGAAGCATAAAAGAATTAACACCACTGGAAAAAATATATATATATGAAGAAAGAAGGACAATGAATAAATACAGTCCTTGACGGGTGGTGAGTTGAAGAAAAAGTGCACCTAATGAAATTTTGGGTAAACTAAAGAGAGTGGTGGAAATACTGGCCAAACATAAGAATGGGTTGAAAGCTACAGTAGTGTAATAAAAGTGCTTAGGGAGGTTAGTCACTATATCTAAATATGTCCTACTCGTCCCTTAGCCTACACTACAACCAAATAAAGACCTAATTGATCTTAGACTGAATGGACTCGATTAGTAGAGTATAACACTACGGGCAAGCCTATGGTGTATCTTTGTGGCATATGAATGTTCTTTCCGAGAGTGAGTGAATTCTTTCTACTTTAAGTTCCTATTTGTTCTTAATATTACTTTTGTGGAACTACTCTAGATTGTGTGATGTGAGTGCATGTAATTCATGAAGGAAAGGTAAGTCTTGACCTCTGTGTAGAGTACGTTGAGGAGGTAAGAATATGGCATGGCATGTGAGAGTCGCCGCTTGAAGCATAGATGCTACACGGCTAGGTACAATGCTTGTAAAATGTTCGTGGTGTGACACCGTATGGAAATGCTTGAAAAGATTAGGCCTGTAGAGTGTGGTTTTGCTGCTCTAGGACGAGCAACGGTTTAAGTGTGGGGTGTTGATAGTAGGTGAATTAGACTATATTTTCACCCGTAATGAACCATACTTTAATGTGTTTTAAGTGCAAATAATGATAACAAAATGCTATGATTAGTGTTTTTATGCTTTGCAGGATATAATCTATGATGGGAGATACTTTGGAGCGTTTTGGAGTCAATTAAGGGAGTTTAAGGCCAATCGAGAAGAACCCATGAGAAAAGAACAAGAAAAAGGCCAAGTTTGCTGGAAAAGGGCCCACCGTGACCGCGGTCGACCACGGCTGGAGCGTGGTGGGCAAGTCAGCGAGATTCAGAAAGTATGTGATCCACCGCGGTCGCGCCGCGTTCCTGCCACGGGCGAACGCTGAAACGCCAGAATACCTGAAGGATCAAAGTGCAAAACACGGGAACAAATTGCCTAAACCTATTTAAACATTATAAACTCGCCCAAGAGATAACTAATCTTGTTTTATAGACTCAAGTAGGAGGCAAGAATCATTGTGAGAAGACAAGCAACCATTAGAGTTTTTCTAATCTCTTTCTTTTATATTTATTTTGAGAATTATGAATTTCTTGGGGTTTTTATTGTTCTTGAGCATAAGTAGCTAACTTCTTTAATCTAAGGTTTTGGTGAAACCCGTTGAGGATGAACTTGTTGTGATATTAATATAGTTTTGGTTGGTTGTTAATCTCTATTTGTTCAACTACATTCTTGTTGTAGTTGATTGAAGGGCCCTCAATTAGCTGTACCTATTTATTATGTATCTACTTGAGAGAGATTGCATATTTAGGTAGTTGTTTGAACAACATCACTCCCGGAGTATAGGCGAGATCCATAACCGAGGGTTTAAAGGTTGGATTAGAGATAACGATACCTTAGGTGCAATCTAAAGTGAACTGTAATGCAATTTAGCTAGCGTAACTTGAGAGAGTGTGTCTAGTAGATTATCATAATTACTTGAGAGAGATTTATGATAGCTGGAGTGTTCATGATTGATAGAGATAACTAAGTCAAAACTATAGGAAATATACAAAAAGGGATTCATCAACGGGGGAAACCATAACCTTAGACCTTTATTACATTTGTTTACACCTCAGTAGTAGTTAATCTTTAGTTTTATTATTTTAGTTCAGTTGTAGCAATAAAAACCCTGGAAAGTAATATTCATAACTTTTGGGAAAGTTGATTATTGAGAATCTAGTACTCTAACACAACAATTGATAGGTTAGTTCCCTGTGGGATTCGACTCTGGGAAAAATACCCGGATTATATTTGCAACGCCTGCTTAGTATTTTATTAGACATATTTGAGCGTGATCACGTGGTCACAGGCATATAGTCCAATCATATCACACAGAAGAAAATATACAAGAGCACATGTATATGATGGATAAAATATGAGATTTCATGCTCTTGGACTGTTATAATTACTTGCTAAAGTGTAGGTATGTGCTATGTGTGCTATCATAGCTCAAATCGGCAATTTATCACAAAAATAGCAATTACCAAGTTTTATTCAGGGATTTATCCTCTTCGTGACCTCAAACATGGCTCGAATAGTTCATGATAATGATACAAATATGAGATACATTGTAGCTTAAAGCTTAACAGTCAACTCTAGGTGTATCATAGCCTAAACACTACCCCGAGTATGGATAAATACCCCGATGCTCGCACATGGGTTCAAACCCTACACATATGCAACCTAGAGCACGTAGCTATCACAAATAATTCAAGCAACTAGGGCCTCAATCAAGTTTAGATAGGATTCTTACCTCAACAAGCCAAATCCAATACCGAGCAAGCAAGACAATACTCTATAAATGTCATCCCGCGTGTACCGACCTCCGAACGGCTCAAAACTAGCCAAAAGTAACTCAAATATATCAAATAATGCCTAAGGAAACAATTCCAAATGATAAAGGTCGAATATTTAATCAAAATCCTGAAGTCAGCCAAAAAATCAAAACCAAGCCCGCACCTCAAAACCCGACGAAACTCTACAAAATTCAACAACCCATTAAATTATGAGTTCAACCATACTAGTTTCACTCAAATCCAACTCTGAATCGATGTTCAAAACTCAAGAATTCACTCTATGAGACATTAGATACAAACCCCCAATTTTCTCTTTAAAATCAATTATCATACGCCGAAAATGAAGATTAATTCATGAAATATAATCACAAGTGAGACAAGAATGCTCTCCAATTCATGTGGTGAATGTTTTCTCCCAAGTCGCCCAAGCCGAGCTCCAAAATCCGAAAATGTGAATAAAAAGGTCAAAATCTCGAAATATAGCTTCTGACCAGGCTTGATCGCATATGCGATCACTTCGTCGCATCTGCGACCTCCGCTTCTGCGGTACAAATTTCGCTTCTGCGTAAACCTCTAAACCCAGCAGCCATCGCTTCTGCGCAATCTCCACCGCATTTGCGATTTCTCCAACTCCCTTTCCAGTCATTGCACCTACGACCATTCTTCGCATCTCCGACCTCGCAGATGCGATCTATCCTTCGCACCTGCGACCTAGAAACAGTCCATCCAAACTCGCTTCTATGATGCAACTTTCTCTTATGTGGTTGCGCACCTACGACAAACCCATCGCATGTGCGGTCGCACCAAAACTGCGAAACCAACCTTAGCCAATATAATCTGAAACGATCTGAACCTCGTCTGAAACCTATCTGAGCCCCTCGGGAACCCGTCCAAATATACTAATAAGTCTCATAACATAACATGGACCTACTCGAGGCCTCAAATCACGCATAACAACATCAAAATGACGAATCGCACCTTAATTCAAACTTAATGAACTTTAAATTTTCAACTTCCAAATCTCGTGCCGAAACATATCAAATCAATCCGGAATGAACCCAAATTTTGCACATAAGTCTCAACTGACATAATGAAGCTATTCAAATTCCCGGAACCTCAATATGAATCTGATATCCTCAAAGTCAACTCATGGTCTAACTAATGAACTTTCCAAACCTTCAAATTTTCAACTTTCGCCAATTAGCGTCGAAACCTTCTAGAAATATCCAAGCTAAGTCTGGGCATTCGCCCGAGTCCAAAATCACGATCCGGACCTAACGGAACCATGAAAACTCCAATCCAAGGTCAAATTCTAAAAAGACAAACTTGGTCAACTCTTCCAACTCTAAAGCTTCAATCATGAAATTCATTCTTCCAATCAATTCGGAATAACCTGACAACCAAAATCGATGATTTACACGTCATATTACATCATACGATGTTACTCAAGACATCAAATAGCTGAACGAAACGCAAATGCTCAAAACGACCGGCTGGGTCGTTATATTTTCCCCCACTTAAACATATGTTTGTCCTCGAACATGCCAAAAGTCGTTCCAAAGCCATCAAATCGCAGGGTAACCTTACCATGCACATACTCGGGGTGATACCACATCACCCTAATCCATATAAGCCTGACGCCACAACATAACTGAAGATCTTTAATTTAACCTTAACCCATAAACCTTGGAACCCAATTTCCAACATCCAGAATTTCTTGCAAGACCCGAATCTCGCATCTACACATTGTATAAGTCTGAACAAGTTGTATCAATCCATAACCAAAGCCCAAGATGCCATCACATGATATACCACATAACTCAGATGCTCACATCTATAACTTTTGACCATTGTAGTTGCCAAAAACAAACCTAATATCGGTAATAAACATCATCTCAAATAAAACATTGTTCAAACCTTCGTGCACTTCCAATGATGAAAGAAACACACAGAAACTCATAACCACTCATCAGATCAACAAGTCATGGATCCTCTCGCTTAACCAGAACCATAGCCCCAAATTCTAAGTTGACCTCCAATATTACTCTTCCAAACACAATGTAATCAAATTCAATAGCAATCACTACAGGACCAACAACTTCATCTCATCACATCCAAGCTACTCTACTGACATGCCACACCAATACAACCTAAAGCCACAAACTGTGCAATTCTAGCACCAATACGCAACAATTTTAATGCACCCAAAAATGGAAAATTACTCAAATGAGAAAACTATCTCGCAAGCTCAACAAGCACCACCACAACGCAATGCTAAGAACCCATCACACACAGTAGAACCAAAATACACGAATCTAACACAAAGGATAATATCCCAACACAACTCTGTTGCAATGCATGTCCCCATCCAAACACTGTTCTATTTGAAATACTTCAAGTCACAATGCTCAAAATCAACAACCACAGGTAATCGGACATCAAGTACGCAAGTGCATAACCATAGCCAAGGCGCAATCAACCATTCAACACCCAAATAATCATCTCGCTCAAATTCCGCTACAAGTCCCACACAGACCCGCACCATGTGTGCATATAATCAACAAATCACAACCCCTCGTCGCATAGAAGAGTAACACATAGAACACATCGGATATGCATAAGATCAATTATAACAGAATGACACACCTTTCTACAATAATGGTGCTGAGTCAACAAACGGGACCCGGTGTAGGATATACATCCTCATTAGGCCTACCAATGAGCCCCCAAATCATCTATAGTCATCGCGAAATGGATAAATAGCCCTCCAAAAGTCTACAATGATCTAACGATAACACGCACCACTATCTAGCTGACTTTGGCCACATCTTCACAGTCTGCAACCCCGAGACATCTATTTCTGGGAACTCCCTGTCTCCAAATCGGTAGAACGCTTGAATCACCATAGTCGTCCCCACCTCCATCACTCGAATGACTAACATGTCTCTCATACATAATCATCCCCACGAGAAATACTTCTATAATTCTTCTATGCCACATAGCAAAATCTGAACATCAGTAGTCTATTAACCAGGCGAGTACCGCAATACTAATAAAGCATCCGTAAATAAAAACACTGTGTGCCTTCTAAAATGCACACCCTTCTCAAGCAATACAAGTGGTTATAGCCTCCAGCGAATTATCGCAAGTTGTCCATGTTGTCAAAAAATTCCTCACATTCCCTTCCAATACTGAATTGTAACCTTGCACATACAAATCTTCATCCCACGGGACGCACCTCATCTATCATGCCATCATATAAAAAGCACGAGAATATCATAATCAACTCTGAGTCACCAGCAGAATGCATAACCGATTAGTCTGAAACCTTCCATTTGATCCCATCCAAGAGAAAATCATAACACGCAACATGCTCCTCATGCTGGTAGGAAATATCCATCCCAAACCGTGGTAGAAACCATCGATAAATCTTCTAAACCCATTTGCACATAACCAAGCCATCAGAACTGCATCTCTCCAACTTAACCAAGCCACGCAGGTCGCCAAACCCAAGTGTATTGTCCCAAAACACATGTAGAGACTCACCACATCATAAGCATCCAAAGAACCGATCATATCCATTATCGTGTTAGTCCAACCTACTACCATGATGTCCTATTTCTCCTAGTTCCTTACGAATTACCCTCAAGTTGACACTTCTCCTTGCCAGAATACCACGATCCTTACCCCAAGCTCACCACAAGAGATTCTAGCATAAAACTACACCACCTTAAGGCCCATAAGTCGTTGTATTCCCTCTTAAGCACCCCAAAAGTACCACAACTTAGACACCCACTCTGAAGAGATCTTCTGTGAGTCTAAAATCGTTTCCCTCACCTTCCTCATACTGAAGTGTAGGATCTATAATGATATAGAAATATCGCGAATCCCGACACCATCTAATTCAAATCTCAGATACTATCCATATACAAGTTCAGAAAATTCTCAATTGCCACATACGAATCTTGAATCTATTAGAACCTTCTCGAGAGTCATCCACTCTGCTTAAATCTCAATTGCACCACCCAAACGGGCCGAACGACCTGTGCCCCATTAGCATGACAAGACCCATATAAGTAATTCACACCTCTAAGCAACTGAGTAAATCCTACTACATGCATACTACGTCCTTCATGAATAACAACTCAATCATTCCATGATTCCCATATACCCATAAAGTGTAATACATCATGCATCCAGGAATTTCCTTGCTTAAGTCATCCTTAAAACCAACATCTTCAAGTCATAATTGATCCGCAAGTATGAATCAGACTAAAACCAATACAACACATAACTATACAATCAAATCGTTGATAACAAACTTTCCCACTTCGCTCAAATCCATAGATCAAAACACTCGATAACACATAATGACCATACGTTATTACTGCCATAATACCACAGTGAGATTCAACTAAATCCTTCATAAGCTCATATGACACAACCCATATAGTACCTCAAATCATCTACTAAGATCGCATCCATCCTCGTATCAGTCAAGCCAATTTACCAAGCGATCCAAACTTAAGTTTCTACACATATAACCCACTAGTAAGATAAAACTCTCCACAGAAACAATATTGGGATCACACAACCTCAGGACACCCCCCAGGCGATAACCCACCTAATTAGCCTCAAACTGACATCTCTCTAATTGCAGCCATAACTACAATGTAGTCACTTAATCTTCCTGATTCTGAACTCGTCAACAAGGCATGAGAATCTAATTTGTTCCATAATTAAACAACATGAAAGATCCTTCAACACACTCATAATTCGAGACTATACGTCACATCAAGAAAGAATCAAGGACCCAATAGTCCTTTTTACATATCGAGCAAACTCTTTTTGTCACATTCAAACCATCATAACCTAGCCCCCAGTCACGTAATACCCATCATATAGTCATCCAACCACTCATCGAGCCATATGCTCCACTCATATAGGACACTACCGGATATATAAGTCCAAAATTACATGCTCACACAACTAAAATCACCGTGATCAAGCTACAGTCAAAACACGACCTCAAGTATCAAGACTAGCCCATCATCAGCACACAAAAAACACATCTCGCACCTCATCCATGGAATCACAGGTCGTCAATGCACAACTGATATCGAGCGCTCACACACATATACGAGTGAGTTGAAGGAATTCAAGTAGTTATGCTTCAAGCTTAATCAATGTCGCATGATAAGGATAGAAAGATGGGAAGTTTATCCTAATTGATCTGTAGCCCCTTAAAGATAGGTATGGACGTAATCATATCGATCAACAAGACTCTACTAGACATTTGGTCATGACTCGTAGAACCTATGAACCTAGAGTTCTGTACCAACTTGTCACGACCCAAAATCTAACTAGTTGTGATGACACCTAACCCAACCCGGTAGGTAAGCCAATTAGCAACAATCTAATTCAAATTAGATTTACTGAGAGAAATAATGAAAATATAACTACATTTTTATACAAAGAATACCCAAGGACAGGTAGTAAGTGTTATGAGCCACTAAGACTTAGATTTTACAAAATTAAATTGAAATAACTACATATGTTTGAAATGTAAATGAACAGAATTTGAATCTAATGCTACCAAGGACAAGTGATAGCCATAACTGGAATGCAGGTACATCTTCAATGTCAATCTCCATCATACACAACAACATCAAGACAAATCTGCACGCAAGGTGCATAAGTGTAGTATGTGTACAACCGACCCCATGTAATCAATAAGTATCCTAACTAACCTCGGCGAGATAAAAGAAGCAAGAACTACATATGATACTCATTAAAACATGTTCAGTTCAATATTCCAACAAGTATAGAACATGTATATGATCAAACCAGGAACAATCTCAGGTAAAACCCTTTTTTCACAATTCTTGGTTTTTAAAGTGTATTGTTCAGTCAACAATCCAGAATATAAGGAAGATATGCAAGTAAATTAGGTAATTACTCAAGGGATTTGCATGCAAAAATGAAACGCAATAACCAAATATCAGCACGTTGCAGCGCGCAACTCGATCCAATAATAGTAACCAGCTCTCCCAGAGCTCAGATCAATATCAGCTACACGGAAAACTCACGTGTTGCACGGATAACTCACGTGTTATAGTATCAATATGTGTATCTGCATGGACAACTCACGTGCTATAATATCACAATCTGCCTAGTGTGGTCACAGGCATCCAGCCCAATCATATCACACAGAAGCAAATATACAAGAACACATGTAGATGATGGATAAAATATCACATTTCATGCTCTTGGAATGGTATAATTACATGCTAAAGTGTAGGCATGGGAAAAATGTGCTATCATAGCTCAAATCGACAGTTTATCACAGAAATAGCAATTACCAAGTTTTATTCAGGGATTTAGCCTCTTCATGACCTCAAACATCGATCAAACAGTTCAAAACAATAATACAAATATGAGATACATTGTAGCTTAAAGCTTAACAACAAACTCTAGGCGTATCTTAGCCTAAGCACTACCCCGAGCATGGGTAAATACCTTTGTGCTCGCGCATGGGCTCAAACCCCACATATATGCGCACACATAGCACGTAGCTCTCACAAATAATTCAGGCAACTAGTGCCTCAATCAAGTTTAGATAGGATTCTTATCTCAACAAGCCAAATCCAATACCGAGCAAGCCAAACAATACTCAGGAAATGTCACTCCACGCGTACCGACCTCTGAACAGTGCAAAACTAGCCAAAAATAACTTAAATACATCAAATAATGCCTAAGGAAACTATTTCAAATGATAAAGGTCGAATCTTTAATCAAAACCCCAAAGTTAACCAAAAAGTCAAACCCGGGACCGCACCTCGAAATATGAAGAACTCACAAAATCCGACAACCAATTCAATTAAGAGTCCAACCATACTAGTTTTACTCAAATCCGACTCCGAATCAATGTTTAAAACTCGAAAATTCACTCTATGGAACTTTAGACACAAACCTCCAATTTTCTTTTTAAAATCAATAATCATACGCCGGAAATAAAGATTAATTCATGAAATAAAATAACAAGCGAGCCAAGAATGCTTACCCCAATTCACATGGTGAAAATTCTCTCCCAACTCGCCCAAGTCAAGCTCCAAAATCTGAAAATGTGAGTAAACGAGCCAAAATCTCGAAATATAGCTTCTACCTAGGCTTGATCGGATATGCGATCACTTTGTCGCATCTGCAACCTCCTCTTCTGCAATATCAATTTCACTTCTGCAAAAACCTCTAAACCCGACATCCATCACTTCTGCGATCACGCTTTTATGCAAAATGCACCGCATTTGGGACCTCCAGCTTCCCTTTACAGCCATCGCACCTACGACCATTCTCCACATCTACAACCTCGCATGCAGTCTATCCTTCACACCTGCGACCCAGCAACAACCCAGCCGAACTCGATTTTGCGATGCTCCCTTCACTTGTGCGGCCACGCACCTGTGACACAACCCATCACACCAGAACTGCCAAACCAGCCTTAGCCAATATAATCCGAGACGATCTGAACCTCGTTTGAAACCTAATTGAGCCCCTCGGGACCCCGCCCAAATATACCAATAAGTCCCATAACATAACACGAACCTACTCGTGGCTTAAAGTTATGCATAACAACATCGAAACTGCGAATCACACCTCAATTCAAACTAAATGGACTTTAAATTTTCAACTTCCAAATCTCGTGCTAAAATATGGAATGAACCCAAATTTTGCACGCAAGTCTCAAATGACATAACGAAGCTATTAAAATTCCTAGAATCACAATCTGAATCTGATATCCTCAAATTCAACTCTCGATCTAATTTATAAACTTTCTAAACCCTCAAATTTTCAACTTTCGCCTATTAGCACCGAAACCTTCTTGAAATATCCAAATACAAATTTGGGAATAGACCCGAGTTCAAAATCACCATCCAAACCTAACAAAATAATCAAAACTACAATCCAATATCAAATACTAAAAAGTCAAACTTGGTCAGCTCTTCCAACTCTAAAGCTTCAATCATGAAATTCATTCTTCCAAATTACTTTCGAATAACCTGACAACCAAAATCGATGATTCACATAAGTCATATTACATCAACGATGTTGCTCAAGACTTCAAATAGTTTAACGGAATGCAAATGCTCAAAACGACTGGTTGGGCCGTTACAAGATTGGATTCCCATTAGTGTTCGCAAGGCTGGCCCAAAAATCTCCCATATTTTCTTTACTGATGACCTTACACTATTTGGTAGAGAAAATAGGAAAAGTAGTGATACTATCTTGGCCTCTTTAGAGGGGTTCATTGATGTTTTAATCCAGAAGGTTAACTTTCTAAAATCAAAGGTTATCTTCTCTGCCAACTACAAAGAGGACTAGGCAAACCACTTTAGCTACAGGTTAGGAATTAGGAAAAGCAATTACTTTGGCAAGTAACTCGGCTTCCCCATCTTCCATAAAAGGCTTACCAACAAAGGACTTCCCATTCATCATTGACAACATAAATACTAATCTGGCTAGTTGAAAAATAAAGTTGTTAAACATGGTTGGCCGCACCACCTTGGCGAAGGCAAGGCTGGGAAGTATCCCTAACCAGGTCATGTAGTACATAAAACTACCACCACACATTACCAATCTAATTGACATAATTCAAAGGAACTTTATGTAACAACCTGGCAGGTCATTTTGAGTAATTTAGCCAGGATCCTCTATTTATTGCCTCCTCTATACTATATTGTGGTTATGTGACTTTCTGGGGTGTTTGGTTTCAGTTTCAGGTGAGTTTCAGAGTGGAATAGGATACATAGTCCATACGTTGGAGCTTTAAGTTGAAAGGGTTAACCGTAGTTTGACTTTCCTGTAGACGACTCCGGATGTAGTTTTGACGGTTCCAATAGCTCTGTATGGTTATTTTAGACTTAGAAGCTTGTCCGGATGCTGATTTGGAAGTCCGTACATTGTTTCGTCTTGAAGGCGAAAGTAAGAAGGTTGAATGTTTAGAAGGTTAGAAAGTTTGATCGGAAGTTGACTTTAGTGATATCGGGATCGAATTTTAATTTTTGAAGTTGGAATAGGTCTGTCATGTAATTTATGAATTGTGTACAAAATTTTAATTCAATCGAAGTTGTTTGGTATGAATCGACATTAGTTATGGAATTCGAAAGTTCATAGTTTCAACAGGATTGAGTTGGGTTGTGATTTATAGAATTGATGTTGTTTGATGTGATTTCTGTCCTCAAGTAGGTATGCTATGTGTTTTGGAGCTTGTTGGTATATTCGGGCGGGTTCCCTAGGGCCCCGGGTGTGATTCAGATTGAATCCGGAACAATTTGAAACTTAATGCATTGCTGAAGTTCTAGCCTTCTGGTGTCATCACACCTACGGAGGGATTGGCCGCATGTGCAGACTTGCGGGTGCGAGTGGTGAAGAGCAGAAGCGAAATGAGGCAGCCCAGGTCTAGGCTCATAGGTGCGAACACTTGGGCGTGGATGCGCCTTTGCAAGTGCGGACCATGCCTTCACAGAAAGGGAATTTGGGAAGCGGCCTTGGGCAGGACCACATGTGCAGTCATTTTCTCCGCAGAAGCGAGCTCGCATGTGCGAGAATTGTCTATAGAAGTGGAACCTCATGATTTGAGTTGGAACCGTACCTACGATGGATTTTTCGCAGGTGCAGCTTCGAAGATGCGGAATCACTGGGCAGAAAAGAGCTAAGTTCGAGGGTCTGATCTCATTTTCAATTTTGGATCTAGAGAACTCAGTTGGTGGCAATTTTCGAGAGTTTTTTGAGGAAATCATTGGGATAAGAAATTCTAACTCGGTTTTGGCTATATTACACGAATCTATTATTGTTTCATCATTTAATTAGTGCATTGAGTTGGAAATTTGGGGGGGGGGGGGGGGGGGGGGGATTGTGAAACTCCTTAGGCTAAATTTTAGGGATTTAAAAGGAGATTTGAGGACGGATTTGAGTAATTCTTGTATGTTTGGACTCGTTATCGAATGGGTGTTTGGATTTTATAATTTTGGTCGAGTTCTACGACACGGGCCCCGGGTTGACTTTTTATTTCTTTGCAAAGATCATAACTTTATTATTCAAAATAGTTTCCTGTAGTTTATATTTATGGTATGAAGTTGTTTTGGCTATATTCGAGCCGTTCAAATTTGGATAATCGAGGGAAAAGCTTACTAGTGGATTGAGTTAGTGTATTTTGAGGTAAGTGTTTTGCTTAACTTTGTGTGGAGGAATTACCCCTTAGGATTGGTGTTGGTTTGTGATAATTGTGATGTGTGAAAGCCGTGTACGCAAGGTGACGAGAGTGTACACATGCTAAATGTGGAATTTACCTATTTTAGCTATGTAGATTCCTTTCATGCTTTAATTGAGTTACCGTAACATGTTATGTTCATCATCATTAGTCAATCTTCACATGCTCTACTTGTATCATCTCTTATTTGTTAATTGCCTTTACATGTTTAGTTGAAGTTCTAGTTTCTTCTACACCTTATTCATTATTTAACCGTTGAATTCTTTACTTGAAGTTGTTATTCTTGTGATATCTTGTTGTTACAATTAGTATTGGGTTATAAAGGTTGTGATTCACTGTGATAACCCAAGGGGTCATTTTATGAACTAAGACTCCGTTCTAGGCTTGAATTGGCGAAAGTTAGAAATTTGGCAATTTTGGTTGAAATTGGAAAATTAGGTATCATGGTCGGAATAGAATTCCGGAAGTTGGAGTAGGTTCGTAGTGTCATTTGTGATGTGTGTGCAAAATTTGAGGTCGCACGTGGTTTGGTAGGTTTCGACGTCGTTAGCGAATTTTTGAAGTTAGAAGTTCTTAGGCTTGAATCCGATGTTGATTTGGTGTTTTGGTGTTGTCTTGAGTGTTCTGGAGGTTCGACTAAGTTCGAGTAGTGATATATGCCTTGTTTGAATTATTGGTTGAGGTCTCGAGGGTATCGAGTGAGTTTCGGATAGGTTTGGGTTGTGTTGTGCTCCTTTTTTTATGTTTCGACGTTGTTTCTTCCAGCATAAATGATATCATATTGAACAACTAAGCTTTGGTTTCTGTTTTGATTGAAGTATTAGAGCCGTATCGTCATTACGGACCCGTAGCAAAAAGAATAATCGAATTTGGATATCGTATGGGGATTTTATGGTCATTTTACTAAGGTTTTTGTCATATTAATTATGAAATTGCCACTGTGTATTTAAAAATCTGCACTATTTGCAAATATTAAAACCTACATATCTCTTTCATTATAAGGTCAAATTGAGTGATTCAAAAGCCTAACTTGACTAGAATTTCACAAGGAATCCATTGGAGGCATAAAAATGAGTTTCAGGATCGTTTGACATGAGAAACGAGGCAGCATAGCTGGCAGAAAAATACATAAAGCAAGGGTTTGTGCATTCGGTCATATTTTGAGTTGTGGAGCTCGGATTTGAGCGATTTTGAAGGAGATTTTCACCATAGGGACTCGGGTAAGTGTTCTTTACTCGTTTTTGGTTATATTTCATGAATAATCTTCGTTTTTGGGATTTGATTGATGATTTTAAAGTGAAATTGAGGGAGTTAGGGCTTGAGTTTAAGAGAGTTTTAGGTAGGGATTTGAGGGACCAAACAGAGTCCGATTTTGATAAATTTTATACGGTTATACTCGGGAGAGGACGAGAGTTTTGATTCTACCATTTTTGACTGATTTCGAGATGTGGGCCCGGGGTCAGATTTTGGTCGATTTCGGAATTTTGGCATATTTTGTAGTTTTTATTGTGGAATTCGATTCGTTAGCCTATGGTGATGGTATTGATATGATTATGATTAGATTCGAGCGGGTTAGAGCAAGATTCTGAAGGAAAAGCTGTAATTGAGCAGTGAGTGGCCTGCGAATTTGAGGTAAGTGCTTGGTTTAACCTTGACTTGAGGGAATAGGAAGCCCCAAATTAAATGCTAGGTGAATTTGCATGTGTGTGGTGTATAGGTGAGGTGACGAGTATCTATGCACCACCAAATTACTTGTTGAACATGATCCCTTCCCCGTTTTCAATTTAATTGATCCCTAGTTTAATTATTTTATGATCATTGATGCTTTCATGTCTACTTGGTTCGTCAACTTGTTGTTAAATATTATTTCAAGTATTTCGAAAGTGTTACTTGTTCCTTAGTTACATTGTGGTACATCTGGCTGAGCTGGTCGTCAGTTTTACATTATACATTATACAGTTTTACATGAAATGTAATTTGTCTGGTGGGAGCGGGTTGCACGCCGCAACAAGGAGTAATAAGGGTGGACGGGTGGGATCGGGTTGCACGCCGCAACAAGGAGCGATAAGGGGGAATATTCATATTTTACTGTTTATAAATTAAAGGCTGGAACACTCATTATTTTATTGTCATTATTTCATATTCTGCTCTTACTGTTATTTAAAGTGAAACTTGTTCTGTTTACAATTGTTGAGACAAAAATATTGTGAAAGGCTTTGACCTGAATTGTGAAAATTTTCATAAATAAAGTGATATGATATGTCTGGTGGGAGCGGATTGCACGCGACAACAAGGATTGATAAGGGTGGACATCTGGGATCGGGTTGCACGCTACAACAAGAGAAATAAGGGTGATATATATAGGGAGGAGCAATAAGGGTGGACAGGTAGGAGCGGATTGTTCGCCGCAACAAGGAGCGATAAGGGAGGACACTTATGTTTTACTGGTTTTTCCAAAAAATAAATAAATAAGGATTTGAAAACTTATTGTTTTACTCTACTAATTTTCGTATTTACACTTACTTTTATTTTTAAGTTAAAATTTGGAATTTTGGAAACTTATGTGAGAATTTAGTTATAGTCGAGACCTGGAAAAAGCAGCTGAGTTATTTTATTTGTTGTTACAGTTTATTAATTTTGGTTTAGTTTAGAATTTCGTTCTTACTTTATTTTATATTGTTCACAGGTTATCTTGTTAATGCCCCGCCGTAGCCTCGTCACTACTTCATCGAGGTTAGGCTCGGCACTTACTCAGTACATGGGGTCGGTTGTACTGATACTACACTCTGCACTCTTTTGTGCAGATCCAGGTACCGTCCAGCGTTAGGAGATCATAGTAGCCGCATTTATCCTTCGGAGACACGAGGTAGATATGCTGGCGTCCGCAGATTTCTGGAGTCTTCTCTTAGTTTAATGGAGACTGTTTTATTTACTCAAAACGGATACATTATTTCTTTCAGCTCATTATTTGTAGTATTCTTAGAAGTTCGTGAATTGTGACACCAGACCCTGGGGTAGTCTTATAGTTATATATTTAGTTTATGGCCCGGCTCAATTATTCATTAGTTATTTTTATTCGTGAATTTATACATTGGATTTAATAAATTTAGTTTATTTTTGAATTGTTCTGTTATAATTAAATAAACTTTAATGAAAATTAATTAAATAAGGTCTAACATTGGCTTGCCTAGCAAGTGTGGTGTTAGGCGCCATCACGATCCTAAGGTTGGGAATTTGGGTCGTGGCATTCACATTAAGGCAAAGTTGTAAAGTTGTGGAATACTATTCTTGTTGAGTTACTCACTTTCGGTTGTTATTGTTGATACTCTTCTGCATATTGTGGTTGAGCCATGGGCTACTTGTTGTCAAAACACTATTGTTGTTCGTTTCTTGGCAAGTTGTGATATTGGGCACTTGAAGTGCAAATTGTGATATTGATAATCATGCAGTGGTATAAAATTTTGGGGTCGAAACGCATGCGGTGAGAAGGTGGGATTGATACGCGTGTTACTAGTAGGGGAACTACTTAAAGTCACGCAGTGTGATATGGTGGGCTAAAATGCGGTTCATGAAAAATGATTTTTGAAACTAATGTAAAGTCTCCCGCAGTGATATAAGGAAAGATTGAGAATTGATTTGTGATATGAGACTACGAGGTTGTACCTCGGTAGTGACTCTTGTTGATACTTTTCTATTACTTCATTTGTGTTTTATTATTTTGATTCGTGTCATAGCATTTCTTGCTTTCTTCCATGATGCATTATTTGTTTTAGTTCAATGTAGTTATTCTCGGTGTATTTCGTAATTGTCTCATTTCTATTGTTATCATCATTTCACTATTATGCATTGTTCAGTTGCTTATTTATTCTAGCAGGTCCTTGACCTAATCTCGTTACTACTCTACCGAGGTTAGGCTTGGCACTCACTGGGTACCGCTGTGAATGAAATCTTTCGTACAAATTTGGCCAACCATCTCATTTTAGCACTAGAAGATTACAGTGATACTAAAAGTTCATATTGATCTTATTTTAAATTTATAGTAAGCAATATGTTTATATTGATATAATTTTTCTTGCAGGTATGGCAGCAAAATGGATCAAATGCAAAAGTCTCAATGTTAGTAGACATAAATCTGTCTTTATGTACCAAAATAAGGAGTATTTTATTAACAAGAAGACATAAATTTTATATTGGCAAGAAGAGTGTTTTGTGAGCACAATTTTATATTTCATATTGATATCGATAAATAACTTCTAAGGTTCAATTTTTAAGCTTTGGCAACTGAAGAGTAATTTAGAAAGATATAAACTATGATAATAAATAATAAGAAGAAGACAGATATATACATAATGTATATGGGGTATTACGTTTGGATTGAATGTCGTTTTCCTTTGCTTGAATATAAATTTATTGTGGCCTTCGTTGGACTATGTTGATCCACAGTATAAAGTGGTGAGAAATTTTGTTGGAGTCTATACTCTATTGTGAGATGGTAATTAAGGAGGGAAAATGGCTTCCACGTTTTCTCTTTCCCTTAATTTCTCTTACACTATCTATTTAGTTTTCTATTTATTGAATATGAATATGTGAGGTGGAACCACATCAAAAACAAATTCACTTTTTCCCTTTATTTATTTAAATTAATCTAATATCAGTGATTGAATCCGCAAATACACTTGTCAAAACTAGAGAATGTCCTCATACAACTATTGTTGGGGGAGTCTCACCCAAAATAAAATTTCTCTACGGATGTAGGGTCGGTTGTGTGTGCCCAATGTAGATGATTTGCGTGAGTTGATTCTTCAGGAGCCCCACAGTTCGCGACACTCCATTCATCCGGGTGCCGCTAAGATGTATCAGGACTTGAGGCAACCCTATTAGTGGGGGAGGATGAAGAAGGACATAATGAAGTATGTAACTCGGTGCCTAAATTGTCAACAGGTGAAGAATGAGCATCGGCGACCAGGCGGATTGCTTTTGAGGCTACAGATTCCAGTCTGACCATTAGGCAAAACGCATTACCTGGAAAAAAAAGAAAATAACTAAAGGCATTACCTGAAAAGTAATATATATTCAGTGAATTAATTGAGGTGCTTTGCTATGTAATCAAGTTGATCACTCATCTATATATTATTAAAAGGAGAGGAAAAAAGCTCTTTCCTTAATCCAAGTGACAGCCTAGAAAAAAGTCATATTGCATAAGTAGTTAATAATTAATTATTGGTTATTATTAAATATCTATAAAATAAAGCAATAAAATATTTTATAATAAAAAATAAAAATTTTAAAAAAAACTATCCATTGAAATTGGAAAGTAGTTTCAAGTTGGAGTTTTTAAGTTATTTGAAAATAAAAAACTGTCAATTTAAAATTTCCCTTTTTTTTAATTTTTGTTTTCGTTTTAAAAAAAAAGTTTATTTATTCATCAAATATTATTGAGAATAATAGAATAAAAAAGTATGTATCTTCTATTATCTATAATATATAATATATTAAAACCATGAAGGTCCTTAGCGAAATGTCCTTCACCTTTTTTACCCTTTGAAAATAGCTCTCGCACTGGATAAAATAGCCATTTGATATTTTTCTAATATTAAAAAATAGTCATTCAATTGATTCCCTAAAATTTAGGAGTTTGTATAAAAAAAAGTTCCTTATTTGAAATATATTAAAAATTCTGTCATTTAAAACTATAAAACCATTAATATTTTACCTTATAATATTCAATAAATTGTATATAAATGATAAATAAAATAAATAAAAGAAAGAATAAGAATATTAAGGAAAGAGGAAGTACGTGTGGCTTTGGATAATAATAGAAGAGGTCAAATTTTCTAAAACTTTTATACATTATAATTTTATGAAACTCTTCTATATTAGAATATTTAAAAATTATATTTAGTTTTCAAAGCTTTTAAATTAGCAGTTACAATTATTTGAAATATTAAGCAAAACTCAATAGCAAACTCCAAACTTACCAGTTATACTAAAAATATAATTTATGAGATTTTTTAACTTCTCTCGATAATATTTAATTTAGCTGAATATAAACGAGTTTTTGACTATAATTACGGCTTCTAATGGGCAGTTCAATTGTGAACTTTATTTATGGTATAAAGAGATTCTTACATTTTTGAGATTTATAAAGAATTTCCATTTGCTATTTTCTTGAACAAGTCATACATGGATGACTTTTTACCTAATCGGTTTTTTACTATTTGAAAAAAAAATCTTATAGAATAAAAATATAATTGCAATTAAATATTTAGTATGAGCTAGCTAATAATATCAATCTTACGTGAATAATGATACTTTCAAACTAAATATAACTTCCCATTCTAACTTTAGTCATTCTTTGAAATACATTTAGTATTTGACCGGTGATTGAGCATTTTCGTGGAGCCGTTCATTTTTTATTTAGTTAGAATATACGACCAACATTCATTTTTTTCAAGAACTTATATTTTTATTTTATAACTCAACGATAAAATTTATATAAATTTTTCCTTGAATTAGGTACACGCGCAAAGCGCACACACACTAAAATTAGTATTATAAAAAGAAAGTAGAATACAAAAATGTGAATATAGTAATATGCAAATAAAAGTTTCTATTAACAATACAATAATACTAAATATTGGATGATATAATAAAGAAAAATACATAACAAAAAATTTATTCGATGCCTATATAAGTCTCATTAATTTAATACAGATTTTATTCATTAAATTTAAGATAATATTATCGAGAACAATAGGATAAATATAAAATAAAAAAATATTTCAAAAGTAATAAGATATATATCTTCTATTATATTAAACAAAAAATTAGTATACAAAAATATTAAACAAAGTAATATGCTAATAAATTTTTTAATTAATAATGCAATAATACTAAATATTTGATAATGTAATAAAGGAAAATAAAGAACAAAAAATTTATTCAATGACTATACAACTCTCTTCAATTTAATAGAGATTTTATTCATTAAAATTCAGATAATATTATTAAAGACAATAAGATAATATTTACAATAAAAAATATTTTAGAGTAATAAAATATATATCTTCTATACTATTACAAAAAGAAAAGGTGGTAGACAAAAATATTAAACAAAGTAATATGCTAAACAAATTTCTATTAACAATGTAAAAATAAATACTGGATAATTGAATAAAGAAAAAAATAGAATTAAAAAATTATTCAATGACCATATAAGTTCCTTTAATATAATAGCGATTTTATTATTGGGTATATCACATTGTCAAATATGATGACAATTGAAATTTAATAACACAATACGATCTAATTTGTTCAAAGGACTCCAATCGCAATTTAATTTAATTAATATTTTTTTATATTGACCGCGCGCTGCGCAGATACGACTACTAGTTTTATTAATAAAAAAATCTCAAAAAAAAAAAAGAGTAACTAAAGACATTACCTTAAATAAATAAATAAAAATAAAAACAAATAAATAAATGGGATGCAGTTTTAGCACCCACCGTTACACTAATTGTCTAGGGTTTCCAACATTTCGCTGTGCAACATAGCTCTGCACACATATTCATTCTTTTCTGTTTTTTGTTTTTCATCATACATATATATATATTCTTTTATGTTTTTTCATCATACCATATTCGTAATTTCCGAAATCACTCCAAGTTTTAAGAATATACTCCGATAATCGGAGCCTTACCGAAATCGTCAGTCTCTCCGTTTAAAAAAAGTTTTGTATCCTTTTTGTTCTTTAATTAAAGTACTATTTAAACTTGTTTAGACTGAATTATGCTGTTTGGTTTCAGATAATTGTGCGCTGAGGAATTGCAAAATGAAGAGAACTGTAAAAACTCACCATGAAGAGGACGAAGAGGACGATGAGGAGTTTTCTTCCAGAGCTCCTGGTGGCTCTTCCCAAAAGGGTATTTGTCTATGAGTTTAAATTCTATGCTCGAAAAATATAAACTTACATTATCAGGTCATTTAAAAGTAATGTATTAAGTTATATGCGTGTACTGTGTAGTGAAATTTTACTCCGTCTATCTGACAACAACTATAGAGTAAAGTCCCTCAAAGTGGGGACTTATTATAATATGTTACTTGCCATTTTCTAGTTTGCTAATAAAATGTTTATTATCTAGAGTTACGTGCAATTTCCTTTATTAAATACAACTTAAACTCAAAACTAATTATTGGTAACTCTATATAATGGCATTAATTGGTAACCTAGAACAAATAGTAAGTAACTTGCTATATAACATGTTATACACTAATGGTGTCAGAAAAGTATTGTACCGTCAGTGTATATAAGGTTTAAAAATATTTACACAATCCGATCATTTTAAAGTAATTGCAGGTAACTCTTTTTAATAACATTAATTGGTAAACTAGAATAAATAGTAAGAAATATGCTAGAACAGATTTTATTGAGTTGATGGTGCAAGAAAAATAATGCACTATCAGTGTGTAACTGTTACATATAACTTAGAGGGTGTTTGGATTGGCTTTTAAGCTGGTCAAATCAGCTTTTAAGCTGTTTTGAGCTTTTTTCATTGTTTGAGAAAGTTAAAAAGTGCTTAAAATAAGTTTAAAACTGCTTAAAACAAGCCAAAAGCAATAAGCTGGGCAACCCCCACTTATTGCTTTTTGGCTTAAAAGTTATTTCTGCTGAAAAGCCACTTTTTATAAGTCAATCCAAATGGGCTCTTAAACTTTTGTTGAATTTAAGTCAGTGTTGTGAAGAGCGTGAAGCGAGGAAAAGCGACAAGCCCCTTTTCGCTTAAAGCGTGAAGCGACTTTTTTGAAGTGAAGCGGAATTAAAAGAATACTAAAATAAATACTGCATAGACAACACATGTAACTCTAAATGTTCAATACTTTTGGCAGCATTTTGCTAAAATTAAAAGGACTGAAACAAAAATAAAAAGAAGAAAAAGAATAAGAGAATGAAAAAAAGAACCGAAGTTTAAAAGAAAATTGGCAACATTTCACTGCTCTTTTAAGCACTGAAGCGAAAAGAATAAGAAGAAGGAGAAGGAGAAAACATACCTGGGCTTGAACTTGAAGAAGGAGAGTGCTATTGAAGAAGACAGAAGCGAGCGCTTCAGTCACTTCACGCTTCACGCTTTTTGGCAGAAGCGGCTGCATCCAAACACCTGCTACGGTTCATCCAACAAAAGCGAACACTGGCCGCTACGCTTCGCTTCGCGCTTAAAGCATTGAAGCAAGCTCTTTTCACAACACTGATTTAAGTTCTATGCACCGGGTCTAAAACATATTTACACAAGTTGGTCTTTTAAAAAGTAATTGCAGGCAACCTTGATTTACAATATTAATTAGTACCATAGAATAAATGGTAGGTAACTTGCTATAATGGGTTATAATACACGATGGTGTAATAAAAACGTTCCATTGTTAGTACATATAACTTAAGCTCAAAAAGTAATAACATATAACTTTAGTTAATAACATTAATTGATAAGCTAGAATAAATGCTAAGTAATTTACTAATATATTACACAAGATGGTGCAAGAAAAACATTGTATGGTCAGTGTATATAACCTACAACTTCTGTTTATATAGGGATACGTTATTGTAAAGCTAACTGCTATTGGGATTTGTTTTTTTTTTTGTCTGATAAATTTATTGTGGGGTATGATATTTTGAGGGTGACAGGGAAGAGCAATGATGGGAAGGGAAATTCTCATCGTTCAAAGCATTCTGAGACGGAGCAGCGAAGGAGGATCAAAATTAACGAGAGGCAAGCCTATTATTTATTCAATTCTGGACATCTTATAATGAATGACATCATTCCACAAAATCGTATCCCTCAGTCACAATTTATGTGATTGTGTTTTCCTGAACGTGGAGTTTTAGAAAGAAAGAAATACTTGTGAAACTAGTGGTCTAGAATAAAAAATAGACATTGTGCAGCTATAACTCATCTCATTAAGGGTAAACAAAGTTTAAATTTGAATTGTTTTGAAATAGAAATGTGTCATTCTCACATAAATTGACACAGAGGGAGTATTATACTTGTACGCTTTCAAATATTCAAATTTATTTGGTTTTGAACTTTGATGTGATGGAATCTTTGTTAAATTATCTTTTCAATTATTACTTTATATGGTCTTTCGTTACTGCTAATATAAACATAAATGTAGTTAACATCTTGAACTTCATGGCTAGACAAACACATATAAAGGATCAGATAGAATATGGATTGGGGTGAGTATTCTTTTGTAGCCGTATATGGACTCCCACTGTCGTATATGAGTAATGTATATGGTTATTGCTTGCATTTGGAAAAGTTTTAATAGTACTCAATGCATTGTTTGAGTCATCTATATTTGTTCATTAGCTCTTTCTAAATTTGAAAATATCCTTTTGATAAGAAATGGATCTTTGGTCTAAATCAACCCCAAAAGCTAGCTTATGAGATGAGCCTTATATGGAGATAACAACCCATTTTCAATATGTTTTGGAAATTGCCTAAACAATCTTCCGTTCATGCAATTGCAAGCATATACCTTTTTTGAGAAAAACTTGACCTGCTAATTATTTTGCAACAACAACCACCCAGTAAAATCTCACTAGTGGGTCTGGAGAGGGTAGAGTGTACGCAGACCTTACCCCTATCCCGGAGGGGTAGAGAGGCTCTTTCCGGAAGACTCTTGGCTCAAGAAAACGAAAAGAGACAATCGATCCATAAATTAGGTGATAAAAAAATTTGTATTTAGGTGATAATCCACCTTACATGTCAATCACCGAGGATGTATTTGCATCCTTGCAATCAAACACTTATCCTTATCACCGCTTGAATCCAATTGATCTTGTCTTTGTCTGCGAGAGGGACGCCTTGCGAGCCAGGCTTTTAGAGATGAGGCCTTTTGGCGAAGCCAAGTCAATTTGTGGCCACCAAACCAGCAACTGTCGGAGCAATAAGAGAAAGCGGTTCAAAGAGCTTCTAAAATATGTTCCCGAGTTGCAGAGAACAATCCGAACTGAGGCAATCTTTCGGGATTCGCGAAACATTTTGAGGTCAGCTTTAAGTGGTTGATTTTTTCCAATTTCCATATCAATTATGGAGAGAATCGAAGGTCTTGTCGTGCGTTTTGGAGCGAATAATTGCTAGATAGATTTTGCTTTTCATAATGTTTCCTTATGGTTTTTCTTTTTTTTCTAAAGCCGGTACTACCAAAAAGTCTCATGCTTACGTTGCTGTTATTGATGGTTTGATTATCTTCGACCACGAGAACCCCAATCGTGCTTCTGGTTTCTATTCCAATCATCATATTGATGATAAAGCTTTGCGGGAGCCGCACAACACATAGCTGGAAGTCACAGAGCCCATACTACCTGCCTAGCCCTTCGCTCCAATTACAAGCTTATGTTTCTACGATCTTAATCTTATTATAGTAGACAACAGACTTTCTTAATAAAGAGAAGTTGGGGATCCTTGTCATTCCACACGGAACATGGTCTGTTGGAGCGTTTGAAGTGGACGAACAACCAACATACATTATCGAGTTTCATGCCATCATGTCTTTCTGCCCAGCAGCGCTTGGCCAACTAGAAAAAAGACATCTTCCCTGCTCAGCAAATTCACGTCGTCGTTCGTTTTCTACCGAGGTTGGTTTTTTTTTTAAAGACAAATCCATGACGTAAGCGAGCTCTAAGATCACATCTTTGGAATAAAATCCAGTTAGAAAAGGAAATCCCACGTCCGAGCCTTAGAATAGAACAAGACATTTGAATTCTAGCGCACTAGCCTTAGCTAGACTGCAATCTCGACTTAGAATAATCAAACGCCCATCACGAGTCACATGGGCACCCCCACCAGGTAGAATAGTTGTGATATCCCCATCATGATCTAACTCTAAGAGGATACTATTCTTTTTTACTCTCAATCATTGCATTGCCGAGAGGAGAAAATGCTCAAGGTTATATATACTCTTTCTTTATTCAATTCATTCCTATCCTTTTTGTTTTCAGTCCCGGGTTTCCTTTCCTCTCCAAAAACCGGGATTTTAGTAGTAGGCGGCATCCCCTCTTAGTTTTGAGTAGGCTTTTGGAAGGTTGGAACCCTCGATTCATTCGATCGACTCAAGGAGAAAAAGAGAACAAGATGGAGGGGCTTGCCTAGATTGATTCTCACATGCCCAAACTTTTAAGAAAACCTTAATTACGACCAACATCGAGTAGGGCACCATCCTGATTACGATCATCATTCAGAATCATAGGTTTATTGTTCATTTTTCTTTTATAGTCCTTATTGATTGAAAATCACAGTTAGCTTGTATTGAAAAACATAAAAAAATGGCACAATTTACCAGATCCATTCTAGTCCTTAAAATTGCCGTCCATCATCTCATGCAGTGACGATTGTGTTCCTATTTTTACTCTTTAGAGCAACCTAAAATGGCTCTAATCCCAAAGAAGCAAAACTCTCACATTTCATAGGGCCTGGCAATATTGCTGATCATGTGTTGCAATGCTTACTATGTTCTGCATTCGAAGTTGTTTTCAAACTTTAGGCCAAGGTTTGTTCTCTTACTCCACTTGCAAGTTCTAGTTAGACTATCAGTTTTTGGATTACAAAGCACGAGGTTGGATTAGGGATCAATATTGGTCCTAAAATAAACTGTCCCAGTATTATATTATGGTGACCCAATGTGATAGGGTGAGATTGCGGAGTTATGAAGAAATTAAGATAAGCGTAGTGCGGAAGTTAGTATTGGCCTCTTGGAGGCGGATTCGGTCTTCTCTCTTAAAAGTTTTAGCCCCAGTTTGCTGTGGTTGGAAGTCCTTTGCGAATTTGCTCGGAATTCTGCGTGGTTAAAATGGTTCCTTCATTGGGTAAGAATTGGGATGGGTCTGACTTTAATACTACGAAAGATATGGACCCTGAACCTAACTGACCCCTAGAGCTAGCTCATGAAGTGAAAATTGCTCAAGACTATACAAGGGGACAACAATACATTTCTTCCATCAATGTAGGACACTTGACTGAGTTGTTGAACTAGCCTTTTAGTTGGTTGTTAGCCTATAAAATGGCATTTTGTGACAATCTCACTGTAATGATTGAGAACCCTTCTGTGTATACCTCAAAGTAAGAAAACTGAATATAGTCAACCAGCATGGAAGGCTGCAGATGGTTTGCGTGCACAACTTTTTGGTTATCTTGCAGAAAAGGATCAACATTGTTGTTCGATATTTAATGAATAGGCGTTGTTTTCGTGCATCACATAACAGAAGTAGTTTTATAATTTTTTTTATTACTTGGTGGATTTTAATCGCCTCTTCAGGCGCGTCTTCAGCATTCTCCTTCCCAGTGCTGACTAATACTTAATATTTTGCAGATTTCAGGCTCTAAGGGATCTCATACCTGAAAATAATCAGAAGAGAGACAGAGCTTCATTCTTGTTAGAGGTGTGAGTTGTGACATTTCACTTTCTTCCCTATGTTGCTGCTTATTCAATCTTGTTTACTATGTCATCACAAGGATAGGCTTCAGGATTTAATACAAATTGCAGGTTATACAGTATATCCAGTTTTTACAAGAGAAATTACAGTGGTATGAGGGAACCCACCAAGGATGGAGTGCAGAACCCTCGAAGTTGATGCCATGGGTAAAATCTTTGTGATACTTAATTCACTTTTAGACTCTTAAGTAATGTGGAGTATTTTGCATACAGCTCTCCTGTTCCTGTCTCGCTCACTAAGTTGCTTTCTTTGCTTGGTAATTTAACAAAAAAATTTCATGTTTTCTGTTGTACTACTGTTGGCATCAATACAGCAGTTTGCTGTCTTTATTCAAGGACGATGTCCAGCTTTTGTGCTATGAGCTTCAGAATGTTCGCATGGCTTTTGGTCCAACATTTGCTTGTTGTAGACTGTTTCTGGTTATGACCAACTTAGAGTCAAGTCTTTGCACCTTGTTAACTCCTTTACACCTTGAGGCCGAAGATTGGTTTAGGTGGACTTACCGTTACTAAGATACTCTCTCCATTTCTTCTTAATTAGTATTTGACTGGGCATAGAGTTTAGGACATTAATTTAACTTGTATATATACTAATCTATCTGCACGTGTGTTGCTCGTGTATGCCGAGTCAATAGTATACCTCTTTTGTCAAGTAATATGGATATTATTAAAGTTTAGCGTAAATAATTGTATAGGAAAGAATAAAGTACAAGTTCCCATGAATGATCTGGGTGGATCGTTGTATGGTTGCTTGTTTATTGATATTAAGATGATTGAATATCGTCTGAACTTGCGATTTTGAACAATTAAAGTTTGATTAGAGACAACTTTTTCTACTTAATTTGATTACTTATGGTAGAAACATGTCGTTGAGTCCCACATCTACATTGAAGGGGATGGGTGGTCTCCTTATATGGACTTTGGACAATTCTCACCTCTTGAACTAGTTTTTGGGGTTGAGTTAGGTCCAAGGTCTATTTAACATGTTATCAAAGCAGGACCCATCACGATTTTCCGATGTTGGGCCCCCATAATTGTCCACGCTCCAGATGTCTAGTCCTGGGCGTGAGAGGGGATGTTGAGTCCCACATCGACATTGAAGGGGATGGGTGGTCTCCTTATATGGACTTGGGCGATCCTCACATCTTGAGCTAGCTTTTGGGGTTGAGTTAGGCCCTAGGTCCATTTAACACATGTAATTAAGCCAATGGTACCAGCTTGCAACAACAATAGAAGTTGGACTAAATCTTTGGAAAAAGGTTGTCGGAAAAGTACAATTATTAGACATCAAATATCAGAAAATAAAAAAGGACAAAATATACCTTAGTAGACAAAGATGACTGAAACAAGTAGAGTCCAAGGACGTCGAAGAGAGTTGTAGTGTTCTTCTAACTTAATATGTTTTGGATTGTGCCAACTATGTAGCTTGTCATTGGAGCAGTGTGATTAGTAGATCAATCAAATTAGAGTCCATCTACACAGCTTCTTCACTCCTTACAACTATAAAGATAGGTCTTTATGAGTCTAAAAAAGCATCAAAAGCATTGGCAAGCAACTAGAGAGAGCTCTGAAGATTAACATTTCAAAGAACTCTCCACAAGCATTCAAAGATTCATAGTAAAGAGCAAAGAACAAATCAAGATTTGAGGTGCGACCAAGCTAAAGACTATTTGCTCGTAGCATTGAATCAAAGTTCACCATTCGTCCAAGTCTTTGTGGCGGATAATTCAAATTACATTCAAGACAAAAATTCAAGACCTATCTTTTCAAGCACTTGAATTAAAAGCAAAGTTTAACACATTTCATATATCTTTTGGGATGAATCAGAGAATATTATAGAGATCGTTACATTCATCATATTTTGAAATCAAATACTATATTTGTTACTCAATTTTTCTGTTTTGATTATTGTTTTTCTAGACGCAAAAATTTATTGTTTACAAAATTCCTTGCAAGTCACTAGACAATGTAGCCTTTAATAGTGATTCTTCTCCATTTTTTGCTTTCTTCAGATTCTTCTTTACCCGTTGCTTCTTGGGCCTTTTCACCATTTTTCTTATCGTCAATTGTTTACTTGATTCCTTTTATAAACTTATTTTGCAGCGTCTCCGCCAAGCCACAAGAATAACATTCATCATCAGTTTAACCAACACGTGATTCACTTTCCTAGTGATAGTGTCGCTTTTATTATATTATTTAATTATTTAATAAATATCTGTTTTCAAACAAATTTCCCATCAGTTATGGGACGTTCAGGATGAAGCCAATAAAAAAAAGTTAAAAAATTCAATCGGGATAATAACTTTTACCATAGAAACTATTGTGTCAACTTGAATTGAAAGGAAGAACTTAGGACTTTGGGACTTAATCTAGGACTTTGGGACTTAATCTAGGACTTAAGTAGTGTTATCAAAGGCGAAAAGCGCAAAAAAGCTCTAAGGCCCGTTGGGGCTTTAAGCGCAAATAAAGCGTGGGCTTTAATGAAAAAAGGCGCAACTGGATTAAGAAGTAAAATATGTATATGTAGTCCAAGACCAACAATTATAAGCAAGAATAACAAATATATGGACAAAACAATTGAAGAAAAAATTACGATAAAGTGAAATATCAATTGTTCTGTGTCGCATTTTCAGGATTACACACATTGGCAAGGAAAGTATGCCACGGGGTTTAAGCATTTTGGAGTCCAACTAAATGGACTAGCCCAAATAACATTTGGACTTTAATTTAAATCCATGGTAAACTTAAATAATTAATCTTTGAATTGGGCTTGATATTTCTTGAATTTAACAATTTATCCAAATTTAATATGGATATTAGTTCCATAAAATTCATATGGTTTCAAATGCCCCCTACTTCAAGACTTGTCAAACATCAAAGACTAGGCTTGAAGTACGAATAAAGACAACATGTATACTTAGAGCAATTGAGACTCTAAATTTCGTTGGTCTCATGGGCCTAGCAGACTGCTGATCCAGTTATTTTTAACCAATTTTGAATCTTTGGTTGTTATGAAAATGCACGTGAATCCATTATTGTTTAACAAAATCCAATTCGAAAAATTTCAAACCGAGTATTCTTGTGGGAATATTGCGTAGACATCACCTCAGAGGCAGACCAACAAGGTAGGGAGAGGGGTCACCGGCAAACTCCATATATAATTGCAAATATCTTCGAGAAATAGTCAAATATTAACAGAGGCTCCTGTACCAATCTTTATGAGCAATGATAAATTTATATTGAATGTAATAATGCCCTTATGACCGTCAAATCCTGGGTCCGCCTTTGCGTTACCTTAAATATTGAGATTATCCTTTTATTTTGGTATTATCTTTTACTTTTGAAATTTCGAAGAGTTGAACTTCGTATAACTAGTAGTAATTCTTTTCTTTACTAGTAATCAAAGCTTGTGTTGATTGTCGTAATCCCAAAAGATAAGGACATCAACTAGCTTCATGTTATTAAAAGGATTTTACCTAGCTACTTTCGCTCCAAATCTAGGATTCTATTGTGTCGTTGATATGGACCACCGGCTGTCATTCCACCATACGAAGACTTAAGAATTCTACTAGGAAAAAAAAGTATTAGTGGATAAATTCCTGAAGACTTTTGAAATATTTGGTCCTAAAGACATAAAGAGCAAAAGCTTTGTAGGGCCATGACATTTGTGTAGCTATAAAAGCTTCTCATTAAGGGTAAAGTTAGTAAAATGAAAAGTTCATAGTTAAATTGTTTCTAAATATAGAAATGTGTCATTCTTTTTGGAAAGGACTAATAAGGAAAGTGTCATTTAAATTGTAACAAAGGGAGTATAATATTAGCGAGTGAATCTTGGAAGATGCTGAGCAATAACAATCCCTAAGATAGATAGTTTCAAGTACCTTGGGTCGATTATCCAAGGAAATGGGGAGATTGATGAGGATGAGCGGGTTGGGTAAATGGAGACTCGCATCCGGTGTTTTATGTGATTAGAATGTGCCACCTAAACTTAAGGGTAAGTTTTATAGAGTGGTTGTTAGACCTACCATGTTGTACGAAGCGAGGCTTAGGTGGTTTGTGCATGTGAAGAGAAGCACAGATGCCCTAATGAGGAGGTGTGGGAGGTTGGCCTCGGTTGTTTTGAAGAGAGGTTGAGGTAGGCCTAAAAAGTCCTGGGGAGAGCCGGAGAGGTAATTAGGCAAGACGTGATGTTGCTTCATCTTACTGATATGACCCTTGATGAGAAGGTGTGGTGATCGAGAATTAGGATAGAAGGTTAGTGGGTAGTCGATTGTGTGTCTTCCCCATACCAGTAGTATTAGTAGTTAGCCTTGTATTCTGTTATTGGTAATCTTTATTGTTACATGTTTTCTTATTATCTTGTTGTTGTTACGGCTTGTTTTCTTATTATCTTATTGTTATTATTGTTGGTTGTTACTGCTTTCATTTTTCTTTCCTTGAGCCGAGGGTCTATCAAAAACAACCTCTCTACCCTTAAGGTAGGGGTAAGGTCTGCGTACACACTACTCTCCCCATACTCCACTCGTGGGAGTATACTGTTTTTTTTGTTGTTGTTGTTAGTTAAACTGATTTTTGACATGGAGCTCTTCTCCAAATTTAAAGGAAATTAGGGTTCCCGCTCTTAAGACTTCATTCTTGAAAAGACCCTTTCTGTTTTGGTAACCGACTGTAGCGATCATGCCTGTTGCCTATAAAAGCAAAACTTCTATTATAACTTTTCATTCAATTCTCAACTCCTCTGCTGATTACATAAGGAAGAAGCTAACTTTCGGTTTTCGTCAGGTAGTTCGACATTTTTCCCTTTTTCTTTTTTCTTTTGAGATCAGCATCTCCTTGTATCGTCATATTTTTTTTCGAAAGTGGCAAAACATTCTGATAAACCTAGCGGAAAGGCTTCATGTATTAAACCCGTGCTTTTTCCTGCATACCATTGTGTGGTAGTGGTATATTGGCTTGGAAAATCTCTTATCAAATACTCTTAAAAGAAAATTGGATCTTGCTCCACATGTCATTCCATCTTTTTCACTGACAGCAGTTTCTTTCGTATTATTCTTTTTCTTGAGAAGATTCGTCATTACCACTTACCTTGGTGCAGTAATCTTTAATTTTAGAAAATAATGAAATCAGTGGACTATTTGAAAGCAGAGTTTGTTTGATCCAGGAGTATTAAACTGTGCCTATATAAAATCATTTGAGCGAGTGCTTTAATTTCTCTGCAGATATTATTCTCTGAACAGTAATTAAAGTAAAAATATGTACTGTATGCCCCAGTTGCTGTACAATAAATTCGTAATTCAGTAGTTATTCCTGATGCTCTCCCAGTACAGAAAAATTCAGATGTTGGCTGTTTTTTATCAGAAACTCCTGCCTACGGTTCAAACAGAGGCTTAACATTTTCTTTTCCTTTTCCTCCCTTGAAAGCCTAATTACCCGAGTTCAGGCTGTTTTAGGAAAAAGTGATGCACAACTTTAGGATGTTTGCAGTAGTGCTTATTCTGAAAGTGAAACTAATGCTTTTCTCTTATTGTTGACAGAGAAGCACTTCTGGGCCTGTTGAAGGCTTTGTAGAACAGTCCCAGATAATCAGAAATGGTTCTACTCATGAAGATAATATTGTCATTAACCCGACGTTACTTACAAGTGCACAGAACTCTGTAGAACCGAACTTGAGTGCCGCTGCTTTATATACAGATGATCCCCATATGGAAGCGAATGAAGCAGTTGCCTTTAACATGCCACTGCAGTGTAATCTATTTGAAAATGCGTCCGTTCAATCTTCTCAATTGTCTCCTGATGCTGAGCATTGCACTTCCCAGCCGCAATCATTATATTGGCCAGGTAAACAGGACGCAGTTGACTCTGATGTTCAGAGCTATGGTAGAAATGATCAGGAAGAAGTAAAAGTTGATGGTGAAGAAGCTGGCATCTCAAATGTGTATTCTCAAAGGTAAGATGATTGTTCAGGACTTCAATTAACTTTGACATGGATTTTCTGGTAAGGTGGAAATTCAAATTTATTTCTTTTACGCTAATTTTGGTAATGGCATCAAACTTGTATTACACCTACGAAGTAGGCATGTGAAGTAGTATCACTTTAAGTCCCTTGGATCCAGTTGGCCTAGTGGCAGTCTATGTCATGTTATTTCTTACCTAAAACTGGACATATTAGAATACTACTGTGATAGCTAAGTAGATGAAACGGATTCAGATTTGCTTAATGTGTCACGTGGTTATTAGCTAGTAGTCTTAATGCAAATTGTAACCTGTTTGAGCTCCAAGATATGGCTTTTTGTAAAACCTGCAGCACCGGCTCCATTCTTTTCTGTGAATAAAGTACCTAAACCAGAAAAGATTATATTGGCCTTAAGGAAGTCCTCATATCTGGTACCCCAACTTGTTTACCTAAGAATCAAATATTAATCCGGTTTCCCTGCATATATCATGGCTCCCCAACTTTTCTACCTGAGCCATCAAATAGAAATCTAGGTTTATCTACACATATTATGTCTAACGACAGAGCCGGATGTAGCTTGCTACCAGTTCATTTGAATCTAGTATCTTTGACACGGAATATATATGTGTGTGTGTGTGTGGAGAGAGAAATCATTAAAGTCTTAACAAATAATAGATTCGGAACCAATAATATTTCAAAGGTACAGTGAGTGTAGTGCGACGAACTTTAAAAGTCGAATCCATCAAATTCAAATCCTGAATCTGCCTCCAAATAAGCAGTTATCTGGAAGTTGAGGTTTGAGCCTAACTTTAAACTTTTTCCAGACTTCTCCTTGCAATGAACAAATGAATAACAAACTGATGTACATATTATGACATGAGTAGTTGCCCTCTGGACCTTGCGGGCATGTGGCATGTTTTGGTTTGAACTTGCTTATTGATCTTCATTATGTTATGATGCTACTGATTTTGGATTCTATTTGGTGACATATTGGGTCTTGCTGTTGAACAGGTTGCTGAGTACCCTAAACCACGCACTAGCGTCTATGGGAGTGGATTTATCACAGGCCAATGTTAAAGTACAGCTTGATATTGCAAAATGCCCAAGTAGTGGAACCACTGCCACAACATTAATTAGCCCAGATAATTATGATCACGCTCGTAAAAGGCTTAGAACAGAAGGTAGCATGTGATTGTCACTCTAGCAAGATGATTCGCTCCTAATTTTTCTGAATCATAGGTGTAGTTTTGTTGGCGAGACACTTGAAGAGGTCGGTGCCTGTGGACGAAATGGTTCACAAAAGGGCTTCTGCATGCTGATGGTCTTTCATCTGCTGGGCTGCTCAAATCATTCAAGACTGCTGTAGTATTTTCCTTTTCCCCATAGGATAAAAGGCTTCCATTTGAGTATGAGAAGCTGCATTTTCATTCTTAAGGGTATTTGATTTAGAAGTTAAATCTTAGTTCACTTTCTTTTCTTGTTTCTCATTCGACATGTAAATATCTGTCAGTTTGATTTTAGAAACTTTTTGCAGTGTGTCGATGTGGCTATGCCTCTGTCTGGTCTGGTTTCATAGCGAGTTTAAAGAAAGATTCCAAGTTTGTTGCAAAGCTCAGTATGTCGTTTCATTTCATTCTCATTTAGATTTTATATTCATTACCATATCTTTCTTGGAATCATGTTCAGAAATGAAATTCAGCACTTTTTGTCGTTGGAGACTGTTGAGAGGGTGTGTGGCTAAACTTATAAACAGGTTTATAACCATCTTTTGGCTCTACGTGTTTGGTAAACATCCAAAGTGTTGATGAGTTTAAATCAGTCATAAAATATTCACCCCTCCCACCATTCGTTCATCTTTTTCTTTACAAAGAAGCATTTTAATTTATAATCTTTTATAAAGTTGTAATGGTATTTTAGTCATTTTCATAAAAGGATAATTTATCAGCATTTCTTTTTTACTAAATCCATCAACGGTTTATTATTAGTTTTAGCACGTCTATCCAAACACGTAAATACTTATTTAAAAAATTAGTTTCAACATTTGAAAATACTTTTAACACTTGAAGCTTACTAACTAATTACAATCAATCAATCAAACGGACTCTAAACATTTGGTGTGATTATGTTTTTAAAATTTTATTTTTAATATATCCATCTTATATTTGAAGCTTCACTGGTCCTACTAATTTGAATAAGCTTAATAAGAGGTAAAAGTTGTCCGCCAAGAAGTTTTTCATGTCTCGTGCTCGAAATCGAGATTATATTTATTTGTTTTGCTAATAGAAGAGGCAAAACAATGATGGTGGCATCGACTTTTTTTTTTTGAGTATAAAGCGGCAATGTCATAAACAATGACATTGAGTACTGCGCTAAAAATGTTTCACTAATCCCTAATAATATTCAATCTTTTTGCTACTAACTACAAGCCTAAAGAAATCAAATTCCTATTCAGAAAATAAAGCTTCTGGAGAAAAAGTGAAAATTATTCCTCTTTTTTTCAAAGTAACCCTTGGTTATACTTTTCCTATACCCTAACGAATTCCGGCATGGAGTGGGGAAACTTTGAACCCAATCAAAAATTTGACATGCTGGATTCTTGTATCATCCACTATATTTTTGTTATTCAAGTTTTTTGATATATTTATATTTACAGTTATTTGTCAAGTTTTGAAATTTTATTTTGTAATTTGTGGTTTCTATTTGCTATTATTTGATAAATGTATTAAACAACATATTTATCGTAAACAACATTTTCGAAGAATGTTTAGATTTCATAAAAGGGACGTTTTGGGCGGTCTTCGCGGAATGTCCTCAAAACTGCCGTAAATAAAAAAGACGGACCCGCACACCTCTTCAACGCTTTTTTTACCGGATTAAATTATTTATCGAAGTCTACCAGATTGTCATACTTCTGTTCTTTGGGGATTTCTTTACTGAGTTGGTAGAGTTGATGCTATTTTTGTCTACATATCTGTTAAGTTGTTCATCGAAATCTACCGGATTGACATACTTTTTCTACGTTTTTTTAACAAAGTATTATTCGAATTTGCAACTTCAATTTTGATCAAACCATCCGAAAGCTCCAAATGATCTCAAATTTGAAACAAAGTTTTCAAATACCAACACAAATAATCACCAATCTAAAAAGACCCACTTTGTTTTTTTCTACACTTCCTAAGGTCCAACAATGAAATTTTGAGATTTTTACAGCAAATCACCAAAATATGTGTCTGAACTAAAGGTTAAGCACAAATTATCAATATTCAAACGATTTTAACCGTAATCGATCATTAACTTCTATTTTCACATCGACCAAGAAATCCAAACTTTAAAAATTAAAGAATTGTGGTGTTCAAGTAAAAACTGTGACATTTTGCTAGAACCATAAGAAATAGGGAAATTCCACCAAGACCATCCCCTTTGGGAATCACTCCGTGCTAATTTCTAAGGGTAACTACCATCTATGTCCATTTATAAGTAGCTTATTATAAAAATTGGCCAAATTCAGTAAATAATATTAGCTAAATGTTTACCAATATTATCCAATTAGCTATTTGTAGCCAAAGAATATTTAACCTTTATTTTTTTTTGAATGAATGTTATTAAAATAGATTGGTAACATCTTAAGGAGTTTGAATCTCAGTTTTGGGATGATTTGGTGGAGTTTTGAGGAGGTTTGAATTGAAAATTCGAAGTACAAGCTGAAACATGAAAAAATGAGATATGTATCACACCGTGTATCATTTGTGGATCACATTTGTATAAAATGTGTATTACATGTATATATTTAGACACGTAATTTTTGACCCTCACCGAAATTTCATACTTATTAGCGTTTAAATATTTAGTTTAGGCCAAATATCGTTATTTTTAACTACTTTTAACTATTTTACTTAATTTTATCACAAAAATTTAAAATAATACAAAAATAATTTCATTTTTTCTTTGTTTAATTAAGGTATTAGGTATTTTTAATTGTTACTATTGTAGGAGTTAATACTTTTAATCTAATAGAGTTAAATGTCCACTTTTTAAAGGAAAATTTAGCCAATTCGGACCTAGCCCATTAACCCCTTGGCCCAAGTACCCATTAAACCATAAAAATAACCCATAACCCTAGAGACCTAATCTTCAAAACCCAACAGACTTTCTTCATTCTTCAATGATGAAGACACCCTCCATCTACAGAACAAAACCTACACACTCCTGATATCTTCTTCCCTAAAAAAACAGCCGCCTTCACCATCTCAACAAAAGACCAGCCGCCCCCTCCCTCATCGGCTTCCTCCCTCACTCTCGCGTCAACAGCCGCAACAAACATCCCCCCACACACCCAAATCCTCCACACCATTTCTGCCGCAGCGACTCAACTCAAGCTCGCCGAAAAATCCCACACTCACCACCGTCAACTACTTAGCCAATCCTCTGGAAACTATGGTGAAGAATTCAAATCTGGAAGATTTGACTTGAAAAACTCCATATCTGGTTGATTTTCGCGTGAGCGTGATTCACTAATTTTCGCCGGAATTTCAGATGCGACTAATTTTTCTTAAATTTTCCGACGAGTTTAAAGGTGGTCCGTTCGAGGTTTTCAGTTTTTGGGTTCCTCGTAGACTGATCCGCAATTCTGTCTTGAGTCCGTTTTGGTTTCGAATTCGGTCAGTAAGTTTTTCCTTGTAACTCATTCGTGATTGCTGTAAAAATAATTGGAGGTTCTCTCTATTAATTGAAGAAAGCTCTCTTTAAGGTATAATCTTCTTATAGTACTATCAATTTCATGGGTTTAGATCTCAATCCATAGTTCTGTTCTTTTCATGTCTGCGTTTTCTAAATCTTTCCGTGTGAATGGTTTAATTTATTTGCCCATCATGCCTTAAACATTGCTATGTGATTGATTTTTTATTCCATTTGTTTTCTTTTCCCTTAGATTTGTTGGGAGTTGAATCTTTATTTGATTCGTTTAAATTGGAAACAGTTTGTAGAGTCTTGTTTTGTTATTGTGCTGATGTTTAGGTTGAATTGGATAGTAAATGAGATGCTGGGGATAATCATGATTAAATGAAATTGAGCCGTTGGTAAAAATAAATAAATTATCGTGACTATGGGTACGGTTCCCGTGGTATGGTCACAGATATGTAACTCCGAAATTTGAGTGCACGCTGGCGTGACTCGACTCACCCAACTTTAATTAAAAGCGGTTCAAAAGGAATAAAATGCACGTAGGTTTCAAACAATGTTTTAAAATCAGAGAAATAGGCCAATAATAATAGTTGAGCGACCGTGCTAAAACCACGGAACCCGGGAAAGCCTAACACCTTCTCCCGGGTTAACAGAATTCTTTACCCGGATTTCTGTGTTTTGTGGACTGTAAAATAGAGTCAAACTTCCTCGATTCGGGATTTTAAACCGGTGACTTGGGACACCATNTTATGGGTACGATTCCCGTGGTGTGGTCACAAATATGTAACTCTGAAATTTGAGTGCACGCTGGCGTGACTCGACCCACCCAACTTTAATTAAAAGCGGTTCAAAAGGAATAAAATGCACGTAGGTGTCAAACAATATTTTAAAATCAGATAAATAGGCCAATAATAATAGTTGAGCGACCGTGCTAAAACCACGGAACTTGGGAATACCTAACACCTTCTCCCGGATTAACAGAATTCCTTACCCGGATTTCTGTGTTTCGCGGACTGTAAAACAGAGTCAAACTTCCTCGATTCGGGATTTAAACCGGTGACTTGGGACACCATAAATTATTCCAAGTGGCGACTCTGAATTTTAAATAAAATAATCCCGTTTCGATTGTCACTTAAATTGGAAAAACTCCCTTATACCCTTCCCGGGGTAGTAAAAAGGAAGTGTGACAGTCATTAATGACTTTGTTTGATCTCCTTGAACCTAGATCTTGGGATCTCCAGTATTTTAAGTAGAGTTACCGCCACAATGACTTGTTCTCAGCCATAGTCCCATTCCCCTCGATGATTTCTCAACTACCTCTCTAATTAGGATTTTTGTAAGTGGATCCGATACATTATCACTTGACTTTACGTAGCCAATCGTGATAATTCTTCTATAGAGTAATTGCCTAACGGTTTTATGTTTTCGGCTTATATGACGAGATTTACCGTTATACATAACGCTCCCAGCCCTTCTAATTTCTGCTTGACTATCGCAATGTATGCATATTGGTGCCCACGGTTTGGGCCAAAATGGAATGTCTTCCAAGAAATTTTGGAGCCATTCAGCTTCATCACCGGCTTTATCTAAGGCTATGAACTCAGCCTCCATTGTAGAACGGGAAATACATGTTTGTTTGGACGACTTCTAAGATACCGCTCCTCCACCAATAGTGAACACAAATCCACTTGTGGACTTAGAATCAGTTGAACCGGTGACCCAATTTGCATCACAGTATCCCTCAATCACCGCAGGATATTTACTGTAGTGCAAATCAAAGTCCTAGGTATGTTCTAAATATCCCAAAACTCGTTTCATTGCCATCCAATGAGATTGACCTGGATTGCTCGTGTATCGACTCAATTTGCTTAGCACAAGTTATATTTGTTCGTGTACAATTCATGATATACATTAAGCATCCCAACACACGAGCATAATCCCATTGTGATATGCTTTGGCCTTTGTTCTTTGTTAATGCAAGATTCACGTCAATTGGAGTCTTTGCAACTTTAAACCCTAAGTCTTGAATTTTTCAAGTACTATCTTAATATAATGAAATTGTGACAATGCTAGACCTTTTGGAGTCTTATGGATCTTAATCCCCAGAATTAAATCAGTAACTCCCAAGTCCTTCATATCAAACTTGCTAGTTAGCATACGCGTAGTCACATTTATGTTAGCAATGTCATTACTCATTATCAGCATATCATCCACATTTAAGCAAACAATGACTATATTATTTGGAACATTTTTAATGTACACACATTTATCACATTCATTTATCTTAAAACCATTTGACAACATTGTTTGGTCAAATTTCACATACCATTGTTTGGGTGCTTGTTTTAGTCCGTAAAGGGACTTAACAAGTCTATGTACTTTCTTTTCTTTACCTGAAACCACAAACCCTTCAGGTTTTTCCAAGTAGATTTCTTCCTCCAAGTCTCCATTTAAGAAGGCCGTCTTAACGTCCATTTGATGAATTTCAAGACCATAAACTGCAACTAATGCTACTAACGTTCGTATTGTCATGGGCGGCTTTCCATCCATGCCCCATGACCCCTTGGACGCGCCCCGTGGAGTCCTAGCAAGCCTCCCAACGCCTAGCGCCACGGACGGCCCCGTGGTCTTGGCTGCTCCAAGTGACAAGCGCGCAGGTGCCTCTGTCGTCCCACCAATTTCCTCGCTAGCGCCCAGCCGCAAGCAGCTGCCAACAGCGCCGCGCGCACAAACAATGCCGCGCGCGCA